>JAJOOR010028696.1:0-12463 GCA_036250505.1 Solanum acaule
ATTGTTCAAAAAATATGCAGAACTAATTTTATATATTCCTGAATATCATATATATGATTGAATAAATTTATGTTAGTTATTATGTATTAGAATTATTTAAATCATGATTTCTAGTTTATTAGCACACTAGAAACAGGGAGAAAACTTCTATATTATGACATCTTAATGTTGAAACCGGTAGGCGAGGAAAGCCGTTTAGGGGAGTAAACAAAGTTGAGGCGCTGATAAGGAGTAAGTATCCGCTAAAGTACAATGCTAGTAGTGACAGGAGAACATGATAAACAAATAATCTAGTTCATAATGATCTAATATGAATTCAATCAATTATGAATATAATAGGAAGGAGTAATTTGAAATAATAAACCTGCATAATAAAGAACATGACTACATACGTGCATGATGAAATGATAAAAAACTATGAGACTTTAATCTTATATATATACTTAAAGATATAGAAATAATTGAATTAAGAAGAATAATATGGGAAAAAATATTTAATGATTACGAATCAAAAGATATATTAAATCAGCAATGGTATGAAATAGACTTACATGATATAGACCTCGAAAAAATAGAATGGTATGATTTAGAAATAAATTCAGATTAAAATGAACTATATAAAACTATTAGAACAATTAATGGAGGAAAATTTATATATGTACCAAAGAACCCAAGATATGTTATATCTAGAATATATCATAAATAATATTAAAGAAATATTCAGATTAAAACAACTATCGGAAGAATATTACAATAAATATTATTACATTTTACCATGAATTTCGCACCACCAAAAATTAATATTAAAGAGATATCAATATTAAGACACCTAGCAAAAATAATATTATAATAAAATCTTTAAAATAAATTACTCACCTACAAAAAATAATACACCTACCAAAAAAGTCATAAATTCCACGCCTACTATACTACCAAAAATATCATGAATCCCTCACCTTCAGTAAGATGAATTCCGCACCGAAAAAATGGTATAAGATCTATGGATGTCGAGAAATATAAGAAGAAACATACTAGTAGAAAGTTAAGAAAAATAAGAAGAAAATTAAACAAATTATATCCGGAATATAAACAACTCAATATCACCAAAACGACAAATTAGATCAATTAATAGATAATATATCTAAAATATAATATAAATATATTCAATATTTAAAGATACAATGAATAATGAGAATAACAAATATTTTAGGGATCTAAACTGACTTAGATCAGTTTTCACAATTCTAAAATACGCTTAGGGTTGCTAAATTCCGAGCTCAGATGAGTGAGTTATGGCCGTTTGAGTTCAGCCTGTCCGATTAAGGAAAGTTCACCCGAATTAAAGGGGGGTATTTTGGTCTTTTCCTTACCCCACTAGCCTGACTCGTTTTTAGTAATATTTTAGGGATTTAAACTGACTTAGATCAGTTTTCACAATTCTAAAATACGCTTAGGGTTTTAGAGAGAAGTTCAAGATGAGAAAAAGGGAGAAAAGATTCAAACGTTCAAGATTTTCTTGAAATCGTCGAGGGATTTCGCCAAGCATTTGATCCTAACGAGGTATGTAAGTTTTCATAGTGATGGGTTCATTCACCCACACGCCAATCATGAGTTTCTTTACGAATTTCATCCATAAGAATGGGTACACTGAGTTCTTGATGAGTTTTTGATGAGTTTCTTGAAGTTTGAGTTTCATTCTTTGATATGAGGTTTCGTTGAGCTCTTGTGATGAGGATCTTGTGTTTGGGTATTGTTCTTGAGTAATTTAGAGTGGATTTGGTTGTAATTATGTTGGGTCTAAGAATCCAAAAGAGTTTGAGAGAAATCGTTCTATTCTAGGGGAGTTAGACATGAAATTGAAGCAAGAAAATTAGTCAAAAATTAGGGGATACGGGTAGGGCACCACGCCACTCAGTGCCCCTCAAGCCACCTTTGTAGTTTTGGGACTAGCGCCCCGCACTACTCAGTGCGCTAGGGTCACTAGGTCCCCTACCCTTCCGTCCTTCTTTCCGTGTGTGTTCCCTCGAATCGTACCTATGTTTTCCAATTGATATCCACACTTAAAATCTTCATTAATCCTTGAGAGATCATGCAAATCCAAGTCATAACTCTTGAATTCATAATTCAAATTCAAAATATAGTTAAGTACGAGGATGAGGAGAGTTGATTTTCATTTTTCAAAATGAATATATGGGAACTAAGTATTCCCAAGATTAAATGTATTTCTTACATTTAAAATGAGAGGAAACATCGATTTCCCAATGAGTTCATAAGGAGTTTTTGAGTATAATCTCTTTTAAGAGAACCTTTTGAGTAATAATCTCAAAGTTTGAGGATGAGGAAATGTTTTTAAACAAATGAGCATGAGTGATATTATTGGGAGTAGTTTTGAGCACCGATATGGAGACGAGTTCAAATAACTCAAAGTCCTCATAAACCATGTATGTCGACGTGAGAAGAAAGGGTCATACTTTTTAGATGATTCATTATTGCTTTTTAAGCATAGCTTAGTGGATGTACTTAGTTGAGGATGTATTATACTCCGACAAGGTATAAGACAGTTCTGGCAGCATGGGGTGAGACGATGTATCATCACATAGCTCATAGTGATGGTTGTCGGTTAGAGAATCTCCCAAATAAGAGTAAAAAGAGTTTATTATTGTATTTTTAAATACATCTTATTTATTATCTATTGTTTTAAAAGCTTTCTTTATAATGCATCGTTATTGTTGCTTTTATATTGAACTGAGTTGAGTACTTCTGAGTTTGAGTATCCTTGAGTTGAATTGAGTTGAGATAAGGTGAGTATGCTTTTCCTTTTTAATAGTTGAAGCTTATGTATGTGCTTTAGAGTTCCCCTTACATACTTGTACATTCCATGTACTGACATCATTTGGCCTGCATCTTTCATGATGTAGATACAGATATACAAGGTCATCAATGGGCGCTTCGTTGATACCACTTGCAGTTCGAGTTAGCTTTGGTGAGCCTCCTTGCTTTTGGAGGATTCCATTTAAATATTTCAGTTTTGTTAGGATGTCGTGGGTCTTGTCTCGACTTGCATCATAGTTAATAGAGGATTCATAAATAGACAGTAGTAGTTGATGAGTCTTTTCATTTCCATTGTTAAATGTTTAAGACTTGAGTCGCCTTTTTGGCCACTTGAATGTTTATTTCTAAATATTTTGATTTAATTATTTGAAACATTTGAGTTAAAGCTTTTCTTTTGAGTTCATCTAATGTTGAGTAAGTTTTCCACTGAGACTTGAACCAGGCTAAGGGTTCGCTTGGGGCCAGGAATGGTTCTTGAGTGCCGGCCACGCCCAGGGTGTAGGCTAAGGGTGTGGCAAACTTGGTATCAGAGCACAAAGTTCAAGAGTCCTAGGGTGTCTATGAAGTCATGTCTGTAGAGTCATGGTTATCGGTGTGAAGCGCACCACATCTATAACTAGGAGGCTGCGACATTTAGGAAATATCGCATTTCTTTCATACTCTTTTAGTGCCATAGAGTTTAATCTTATAAAGTTTCTTTCTAATTCGTGCTTACATTTATCTTTCAGATCATGCCTCCACGAAGAGTTGTTCGAGGTCGTCGTGCTAGGAGGAATGTTGATCCCCAGGATCAAGGAGTCCCCAATGCACCAGAAGTGCCACCCCAAGGAGAGGTCACTAATGTTGAGTCAAGTGGTGACCAACCAAATTGGGCAACAAATAGGAAATCGACAAGATATGGCTAATATATCCAGGACTCGTGATTTCTTGAGGATGAGTCCTCCAGACACCGGTTCAAGTGTCACTGAGGATCCGAAAAACTTTGTGGAAGAGCTGCAAAAAGTGTTTGAGGTGATGCATGTTGTAGATCCTGAGTATGTGGAACTAGTTGCATACCAACTAAATGGTGTTGCTAGAGTCTGGTACGACCAATGGAGAAAGAGTAGAGCTTGTGACACCTCGGTCTTAGAACGGGATAATTTTAGAAAGAACTAAAATGGAAAGAGCTAAATTGAGAAGTTTGCAAGTTAGTCTTAAATTGTGAGTTTTGGTTCAACTTCAAATGACCATAACTTTCCGTACAGAATGAGTTAGGTAGCCCATAAGGTATCAAAAGAAATATCTTTGATTCCTCTTTCCAACACCATCGAGCTTACTAAATTATGAGTTCGAATGAGAGAGATATGCCCGTTTAGGTTCAACCTGTCCAATTAAGGCAATTCATCCATTTTAAGGAGGGGTAAATTGGTCTTTTCCCTACCTTATTAGTCTTAAGCGTGTTTTTCACCTAGTTAGGGGTCAAAGATGATTAGAATTAGATTACACTAGATTCTAAAAATGTTCAAGAACCTAGGGCTAAGTTCAAGAGGAGAAAAAGAGAGGAAGCTTCAAGCGTTCATCGAGTTTGAGGATTTCGTCAAGGATTTGATTCCTTCGAGGTATGTAGGCTTCCGTAGTGTTGGTTTTTTTAGCCCTCACGCCAATCATGTAATCTTTTACCGATCAATTCATTCTTGATGTTGAATTGTTTAGTTCTTAAAAGGTTCTTGAATTTAATTGGTAATGGAGTGTTGTTTTGAGTTCTTGAGGCGAGGGTTTGCGAATGAGTTGAGTAAATTGATAGTTCCTTGTGTGGATTTCACTGAGATTGTTCTAGGTTATAAGAAATCGTGAGTTTTGACCTTAGATTTTGCAATGAGTATGAGTTGAATCGAGTTTGGAAGAGAAAGAAAAGATTGGGCAAAAATACGACCCAAGTCCATGTCACAGAGATGCTTCAAAATCCAGTCCCCAGAAAATTTCCTCCCCCTCCGCGTCTCAAAGAGGATACGGAGTCCAATGTTTCAAAAATTATTTCACGACCAAATATTTTCATTCTTCTTCGCGTCGTGCTCATGCTCTTAGTTTGTGTCTTCGCTCGTTTCTTATTATCAACTATCTAAACACCATCTAATCATTGAGAGACCTTATATCCTAATCATAACTCTTGAATTTACATTTCAAATTCAAGATAGAGTTAAGAGTAAAGTTCGAGGGAGTCGTCGTTTTTATGAGAAGTCTTTTACAAACTTTTAAAACTTGTTTGAAGACTTGAGTACTTGAGTATGTGATGAGTCCACGATTTGGACTCATTTAGGGTTTTATTTGGATAGATTTAGTGTCCTCAAATGCTTATTTTGTGCCAATAACTGTTGTAAAATCCTTGATTTCCAGGTATTTGGATTGAGGAACAAAGCATGGACACTAACGAGCAAAAATGAACAAGGCAGCTGAAAGAACGAAGAAAAGAAGGCATGTTGATCACCTAACCCATTGGGCGAATCGTCGAGTGGCTATTACCTTGCCTAAAGTTCCAGTGTGTCAAGCCATGAAGGAGAAAATCAAGTCGGCGAGAGAAAGGAGCAGTCGGCGAGTCGCCGAACGGTTTTGCGATGCAGTGTTGGATCGCCCAAAGTTACTGAACTTGAGGATGCTGAAGGCCAAAGAAAAAAGGTGATGGAATTGACCAAAGGGCGGATCGGCGAGCCTGACTTACTACGCCGAATGGCCCTTCACAACATATTTTTGGTGACTATAAATACATTTTCAAACATTATGTTTAATATCAAATTTTAATCTGAACATTCATTAGAGTAATTTTTGAGTTTGAACTGAGAGTATTGAGACAATATTTTCCTTAGCTTTGAATAATTGAAGTTTTCCATTTTTGAGAAATTGGAAGTGGGTCTTTGAGATTCTTCAATTTGGACCTTTGTAAAGATGAAATTAATCTTACCCAGTTGATGGAAACAAAATTTGGTAACGATTTCTATCTTTTTATGATGTCTAGCTAAAACTCCAATTCTTGGGGTGTGATTATGTGATTATGGGTTGATTTAGCTTATATGTATTGCTAATTGATAGTTTCAATGCTGTTTAAAAGTGATTTCAATCAGTAATTGTGGTTTAATTTAAAGGGTTGTAGTTGCAAATGCAACTCTATCTTCATGTTTTTAGCTTGCTCAAGAGAGAGGTTTTAAAACTAAGATTACTGAATCGATGGTCTGTGGGTATTGGGTTGTCATGGGTTCATCTCGACAGAGTGAATCCTAAACCCTTTTCCACACATTCAGCTCGAGAGAGTGAATGGACTAAAGCGTAGGTTGTTCTTAATTGCTCCTCATTGGTGTTCGACAGAAACCAACTTGATTCGAGGTAAATTGTTCGAGAGAAAGTTTATCCCCAGTAAAGTCTATCTTATCCACTGATTTATAGCTATTTACTAACAATAGCAATTACCCATTTGTCTACCTTAGCCTATAATCCAATCACATCCCAAGAACCTGTCTCATTACTTGTTAATTCATGTTATTTGTTGTTGCTGTAGCTGATAGTTAAAATCAAAACCCCTTTGTTATTTGACACTTGTGTCAACCTTTAATTTGAATTATGCTTCTATTCGTAAATATCTATTCTTATGATTAACTTGAACATATTCGTACTTTGCTCTTGATTCTTAAACACGTACCACTCCTGTGGGATTCAACTCCATCTCATTTAGTTAGGTTGTATTACTGACTAACAATCGTTGACACTTAGTATTGGATAAAGTGTCCTGATACGTGAAGTCAAAATGGCGCCGCTGCCGGGAAATGGTGTTGGTTAAGAATTTTTAGTTAAGTTGAATTTTGTTCTTGTTAGTCATTTTGTTTTGCTTGTTTGTGTTTTGAAACAGGAAGTTTGAGTGTGAATGACAGCAATAGTAGCCAAGTAGGCCACCAAGATGACATCGGAAACCTCAACGATGTCAACAAGCCTAATGCTAATGACCCTCATCTTATGGGTGGAATTGGTGCCATTCTCTTGCCTCCGGCTAAAGGAAACGCGGTGTTCCATATCACAAGTACAATGTTGTAGCTCTTGCAATTGAAGGGGATGTTCGGTGGTTTGGCTCATGAGGATCCCCATGAGCATATTAGAAACTTCATGGATGTTTGTAGACCGTTCTCCTTCAAGAACATATCCCAAGAGTCGATCCGGTTGAGGTTGTTCCCATTCTCTTTGATGGGAGAAACATGTAAGTGGATGACTGAATTGCCACGTGAATCAATCACTTCGTGGGAGGAGCTGGTCACTGCATTTCAAGTGTGATTTTTCCCTCCTTCGAAGATGATGACTCTTTGGGATATCATTCAGAGCTTCAAGCGCCTGTAGGGTGAGCCAATTCATGAAACTTGGCTACGATTCAAGAAGTTAGTGCTCCAATGCCCAACTCATGGCTTGCCGGACAACGTGTTGCTGCAATATTTTTACCGAAGTCTAGACTCGGTAAACAAGGGCATTGCTGATCAACTTTCTCCAGGAAGTTTAATGTAGCAACCTTATGTGATAGTAGCTCAGCTCTTGGATGGCATGACCACAATAAATCGGGTTTGGTATACCCGCGAAGATCAGGTCTCATCTCTCACATTTAAATTGACCAAGGAGCAGATGGAGAAAGACCAAGAGAGGGACCAGAACATGGCCAAGATCATGACACAACTTGACATTTTGTCCAAAAATGTCATGGGAGCTAGTGCTCAATGTGTCAATGTTGTGGGTGTCGGGTGTGTTAATCCTGATGAAGCCAAGTTTGAGGTTTTGTACAACGAAGAGGTGAATTTCCTAGCCAACCAAGGTGGTGGTTATCGTTCAAACTACCCGAGGCAGGGTGGTATCCAAGGTTGGAACAGGGATGAAGGTTGGAAGGATCATGATCGAGAGTGGAGGGATCAAAATCCCAATTGGAAGGATAGGGAGAAAGATAGGTATTTTCCTTCCCACGAGCATCAGAAACCAAAGGATTCGGAAGGTGGTCGCTCAGAGGATATGCTTTCTCGTATCCTCAATAAAGTTGAGGGGTCGGACAAGATTTTGAAAGAAATGAAAGAAGATGTGTTGACCCTCAACCAGAAAATTACCTCCCATTCAGTATCGATCAAATAGCTGGAGACCCAAATTGGTCATATCTCGTCTCATTTAAACTCGAGACAGCAAAGGGGGTTGCCTAGTGATACTATGGCCAACCCCAAGAATTAGGTTTAAGTGTGGACTTGTGTCATGCCGCGACGTTAACTAAGGCGCAGCTTGGGAGGTAACCCAAGTTTTATTTGCTTTCTTTTTAAGTTTGAAATAATGGTGTATTAATTGTGCAGGTCAAAGTGTGAAAGGTGTTTGAAAAGTGCAGGTTGGCAAGCAAAAAGTCAAGTCGGTGACTTGCCGAAGAGGTTGAATTTTGTAAAACTCGGTGAGCCCAGAAGCTGATTGGCGCATCGCCAATCGGGTCAGCGATCACAACTTTGTCCGCCGTTTGGGCTCCCACAATAACTGGAGGTCCTGTAAAACTCGACGAAGTAAGTGCCCACTCGGCGTGGCGCCGAGTGGGTCGGCGAGCAAAACATATGTCGCCGAAGGGGTGAGAACTGGACGGTTTTTAAAGGCCAAAGGTTTAAACTTTCAAACTCTTTCACTTTCCCTCACTTTTCAATTTCCCAAACTCACACCCGCACAATATTTTCCATATTTCTTGTTTTTTTATCGCATTTTAGTCGTCGGATTTGTGTTTGGAGTTGGATTTCTTTGTCGCCTAGCGATTCAAAGTATCTATTCGGCTTCTAAGGTTGGTTTTTCGAACACCGAATTCATTTTTAGCGATTTTTACTCATCTGCAATGATTTTATCTTAGTGATGTGTGCTGGGGCTCTCTGATCGTAATTGTATTTGTATGTGCTTGTTTTAATATGAATACCTTGTCCGTAATGCCTTTGTTGTTGAATTCCCGAATTGTCGTGCTTGAAATTGATTAAAATGGTGGAGTTGTGCTTGCATGTTGTTGGGTCTAGTCGGGTGAAATCTAAGTAACCCGCAATTTGGCCAAATGACGTATTTTGCCCAATGATAGAGCGGTAGACGTCATTCTTAAGGGCAAAAGTCGTCAAATGGCCAAATTTGGCCAAACTGGGAGAAGTCTGAGTATCCCGAGGGCATGGGTGTAATGGGTCTTAGCTTAATTGTACGAGTGCATGTTTTGATTTTGTTTTTGGGGGCTGCAAGGTTGAATTTGGGAAGTTGGGTTGAAAGTAGGCACGTTGGGTCGTTTGGCGAGCTGGGTCGAGCTCGCCGAACCACTCGGCGGTTCACCGAAGTTCCCCTTCTAGCCTTTAATTTCTTGCTTAATCTTGGAAAAGGTTCTATAAGTTTCGATGAGAAGCTTGAGTTTGCCAAGTGCATTCGGTGACTCGCCGAAGGTCTTCTTTGATCACCCTTTGTCTGCGCCCCTAATCCTTAAATGCACTGTAACTTTTGGCGGGAGAGGACATGCTCGCCGAATGCTATCGGCGATTCACCAAAATGCCCTTCCCATCGCCAACATGCCGTTTGTCTAAGAACTTTTTGAGCCAATCCTTTCGGTGAGCTCGATCTGGCTCGCCAAAAAGATTTGGCGACTCACCGACCGGTTTAGCGAGTCTATCTGCAACTAATTTTCTATGATTTTGCTTGAATTGTTTCTAACTTTTCTCTGCAGTTTTGCAGACATGGCTAAACCAAAGGTTGCTGGTAGAAACATGTCACCCCGCAAGAAAGCCAAAGGGATAAAAATCAATGAAGATGTAGCTGTATCCAGGGCCAAGGCCACCAAACTTTCCACAACTGGTGGGAAAGGAAAGGGAAAAGGGAAGGCACCTGCGTCACCGGAGGCCAGCTCCGACAGTGACGATACCTATACTGATTACCTCACCACCTCTGAGAGTGAGGGTGAGAACCAGGAGCATCAGGCTGCAACTTCTGAGCTTGAGAAGGATGAGTCACTAGCAGCACAGAGGGCAGAGCTGCGTTCCAAGAAGCTTAATGATCTGTCTAGGATCAAGACCCCTCACGCTACTTCTCATTTCGCTCCAGTACAGGCCATGGTCCTAGCACCACCAGTACAGGGTCCTCCTCCCAAGTCGATGAACAAACTGAAGATCTAGGGGCTGATGACCATTATCGAGGAGCAGTGTCTGTCCACTGATGGAGTGATTGATAGGTACCCAGAGATTATGAGCTGTCTGAAGTCCCATAAATTCTAGCTCTTCACCATGCCCTATGGCCCGTACATCCCGAGTTGGGTCTGAGAATTCTACAGTGCTTACAGTACATTGATACCACAAGGGAAGAAGCCGGTAGCTAAATTCAAGGGTTGATCATGCAGTGTGATTTTGCTTCCATCAATGTCACCTTAGAATATACTACGAGACTTGAGGATGACTGTTAATACAAGATTAGGAAAAAGACGCTGGAGAACATGAAGAAGTGGTTGGCTCCGTTGATATCAGACGACACTCTCAAGTGGCTTGAGGTTGGGGCAGCTATTGAAAAGAAGGACCTCAATGTGGCAGCGAGGTATTGGTTTGGCTTTATCAGTAGCACGATCATGCCCTCCCAAAATGATTCTATTCTCTACCACGCCAAAGCAGCATACCTAGGCTGCCTCATTGCGGGGACAAGGTTGAACTTGGGGATGATCATTGCAAAGGAGATACTCATGAGGGCCAAGCAGCGCTAGACTTCCCTCTCATTTCCGGTGTTGATCACTGAGCTGTAAAGACGAGCTCAAGTTCCTAGAGATGAGCAGAAATATGTGGAAGTGATCCCACATCTTCTACTGATATTCAGAGAATCGAGGCGGAGTACCTGAAAGATGAGGCCGAGAAGAAGAAGGAAGCCCCGGTGGATACTTCCCCGATCGTGGATATTCAGACACTACCTGTAGAGGCAGTCTTGCCTACTCCGGCCCCTGGGCCTTCAGGTACATCTAGTGTTATTCCTTCTGGTACTCCTAGTTCCTCTGCTACTCCATTGCCCCCCAGATCTGGTACTGTTGTTGCTGTTGCTTCCCGGGCCCCAATCACTCAGGCATCATTACAACGGATTGGTCATCTAGCCCATTCTGCTGATCGCCGTGCTCCTAGACTTGAGGCCTCCATTTCGGGCATGATTCAGACTACTGCCCTCACTGATGTTGTGACACCCTTGAGTGCTACCATTGATGCACTTGCAACTAGGATAGCGGTGTGCGAGCGTGGCCAAGGGGCCACCGAGGATGTAACACCCCGTATTCAAAAATAGAGATTTTAGATTTCCGGTGTTACAGGTGGCACTCACGGACACCATCCATGGACCGTAGATGGACTCACGGTCCGTCCTGCAGGTCCGTGGTTCATGACAGAAACTTCCCCAGAACTCAGTCAGAAAATTTGGCTAAGTGTTGACCCACGGCCGGACTTACGGTCCGTAGGTCAGGTCACAGACCGTAGTTCGTGTCCGTGGATCGATGCCCCAAAAGCCCAGCTTCAGTCTCGATTGACGATTGACCAGCATGGACCGTTAATCGATCCACGGTCCGTAGGTCTGACCGTAGATGAGAATCAGCTGGCAGTTAGCTGAAAATTGTTGATGGATCAACTTCAGATGGTCATAAATTTTAGCACAAAAAGAATTGTGTGTCCCATGACCTATGATATGATAGATAATTGAATTATCTTTCCAACGCCACCTATTTTTCTAAATTCCAACCTCCGAGTAAAAAGTTATGCTCGTTTTAGTGAAGGCCTGTCGAGCAGGCTTGACTTACGGACGTAATCTACGGACCGTAGATTGACCTACGGCCCGTAGGTCCAATCCGTAGGTCACTCCGACAACAGTTAATTCAGGGGTCTTTTGGTCTTTTCCTATTGCGTTTAACCCCTAAGGTACGTCGTTTAGACCCTAAATCATGAGGTTTTAGTCAGTTTAAACCTAGAAACATAACTAGAACTTACCTTAGTCAAAAACATTAATCAAAACTTAGAAAATTAGAATCAAGAAAGGAGAAAAAGGTCAAGAACCCTAGTTCAAGAACGCAGCAAGGTTCCATCAGTTCCAGCCCCAAAATCGAAAGATTTCTCCGTGGAATTCGTCACCAGGTATGTGGGATTTCACTAGTGGGTTCCTTTGGCCCATTGGGTCCCTAGAATTCAGTCAGATTCTTGATTCCATGATTATGAATAGACCTAGGGTTTCTAGAATTACAGCAGATCATCATGAATTAGTTATTAACATATTCCAAATCAGATTATCATGTTATTGCTTAGTTTCTCGCATGAATTTCAGAACCCTAGCTATGTATTTCTTTAGTTCTTGAACTACACATGCTAGGTCAGATATTTTAGTATTCAGTTATACATGCCTCAGTTTATGAATGCATCATTATCATATTAATTGTTACATTCTCAGTTTGCATATTCAGTTCGAGCTATCCAGTATTTATAGAAATTCAGTCATAAAAAGTTAACCACTTAATTCATTGGGAGTAGCATAATACCGAGTTGGACTAGGGTTCAGCGTACCCATATAGTCCCAGAACTACGAGCCACGTAGGTGTAAGTCCCCTCTGTGGGCAACATCAGTTTAGTGATCACGCCAGCATGCCTCT
>JAJOOR010028698.1:0-12215 GCA_036250505.1 Solanum acaule
ATATTAAAGGAAATTAAAATTAGATTATGTACTTTAATTGTCTAAACCAATGTAAAACCAAAGAACAAATATTCAATATTATTGTCATTCTTAGTGTTAAATTGATTTTCTTTTTGCATTAGTATTAATTTGATTTTGATTTAAGTTTTAGTATAATTACCAACATCTATGAACTATAATCTTTATGGAACCATTCAAAATTCTAAGTTTCAAACCTGAAATAATATATTAAAAGATAAAAACTATGAAAAAGTATAAGAAATATTTAAAAATTATATCAAAGTGAATATTTTTATGTATAAAATAAAATTTTAAAATTATATATACAACGTCGGGTTGGTTTGGTCTCAGGTTGATTTTTTTTAGTTAAAACCAAACCAACCCAAATATAGTCGGATTTTTTTTTCAACACCAAACCAAGTCAAACCAACCACTAGTCAGGTTTTTTTTTCCGGTTTGAATCGATTTGCGATTTGGTTCAGTTTTCGGTTCGATTTTGTACACCCCTAGTACCAATTATCACCACTATCACAAACCACCATTACTATCACTAACAAACATAAATATTTATTATTTTTAGTTGGATCATATATTTATTATGTGTAAAAATAAATAAATTATATTTATTCAAATATTAAAAAGTAAATAATCCCAATTATTTAATATTCAAATTTAAAAATAATATTTTAATCATTCATACTTACAATTAGATCAAATATCTTAATCTTAATAAAAATAAATAAGTTCTAAAATATTTACTCGATAGAGGATTCATAAATTTGCTCCGACTAATCTTGGATTGAGACGGCGATTTGATTAATTACACCGTAGGCAAAAAATGGATTTGACTTTTGGACGAAGGAAGTAGGAACTTTGTTTTTCTCGTTGCTATTTGCTTGCTTAAATTTTATGTTCCTCTTTTCAATTTATATCTCTTATTTTGCCTTTTTTAACTTGTTTTTGTGAAAAATACTTATTTAATATTTAGTAATTCTTCAATTTTAATGTTAGACATGACATAATTAAGACTTTTTGATTAAAAAATCTTTCTTATTAGTTTAACTTTCGTATTCAATCAACTTATTTTTCATAACCTATATACTATTCCATTTGTGGAATAAGTAAATTATCCCAAATAATTATTTCTTACTGAATATAACATCGTGTCATGATTTTCAAATACAAAGAAGTTAGATGGCGTCCTTGGTCAATGAGGTGGTTGGGAGTTGTGATGTCTTAGGTTTAAATTTTAGCGGAGACAAAAGATACTATGTAATTCTTCTCATCTGTCCTAGCCTTAGTGCGCAAAGTTATATGAATCTGTTGATGGTGTGAGATAACAGATACTCTATAGAATTAATTGAGATACACAAAGATTGGCTTGAACATCACAATTATTAAAAAATAAAAATAAAAAGTGAGACTAATTTGTAACTTATATTGAAACAGAGAGAGTATTTACTTATTGCATATGTTGAATTATCTCACTATGGATGATTTCCTCAAGACCACGTTACTATCTAAAGATGAAATCATTTTGAAAAAAAAAAAGTAGAGAAGAAAAGAATAATACTAATGTACTCCCTTTAATTGATCAGTTATTCTTAATTTCAACTTGTAGGTAAGAATTTGAATAGTTTAATTCAGTATTGAGAGATAAATAACTTTACTAGTAATATTTTTTATATCATTCCAAAATAAGAATCAATAAAATTCAAACATGGAAGGCTGCTTAAAAATATATGACACTTAATATTGTTATTAATAAAACAGTCCAAATTGATGTAATAAAACATTAATAAAACAGTCCAAATTGATAAAACAGTCCAAATTGATGTCGAGCATAGTTTACGTGTTCATATACAATAAATATTCAAAATTTGTGATTGTAAACTCGGTTATTTTTGCTTATTAACTTTAAACATTCTATTAGGTAGCCTGGTCTTGACTCTTTTGTAGTGTTGTCACACAAGATAAGCACGCCGCCCACCTGCTGGCCGGGCGAATCGAAGTTATCTTTCGGTCAACTGTCCACCCAGTCAAGTGCAAAAAACACAGTAGAATCACGCAACGCATGCTGCTGGTGTGCTTCCTGAGATATTATAACACTCAGTTTGGATAATACTACATATCATTTCATAATGTATCGTATTATATTGTGTTATATTGTATTGTACTGCATTATTTTAATGAATACAACATTTGAATAGAATGTATTGTTCCCTGCTTTAACATAATGTCACTCATCAACAATTTGAATGATAATCCTATCAGAAAAGTAGGATATGAGATGGAAATAATGTATATGAAAGGTAGGGTAAAAGATAAAATATGATAGTTAAATAATAAGTAAAGACAAAATTAAATGAAAAGAAAATATTAAGGCAACGACGTGATCACACCTATCAATCGTTATATAAAATGAGATTTTTTTATCGTTACCTAACGAATTCAAACAGCACAATACAATAAAATTTAAGTAACAATCAAAATATATATTATATTTAAACTAACAATAATACAGTACAATACAAAAATTAGCAACCATCCAATCCAAACAAGATGTACAAATCTATAAATTTTAAATTCTAAATCCGTTGTGTCATCCCACTTCTATTCCAACTACTATGGATCTTTTAAATTTTCAAACATTTGCTTAAACAAAAAAACATGACTAGCTCACTTGTCCTGACCAAATAGACCACAAGTCAAACAAGTACCACCCTAGACATTTCTAAATCCTGTGCACAAAAGATTTTTCCTCTTCTTTTTTTTGTGGGGTAATTAATCATAAGGTGGCCAAGTTATTTTAATTAATTAAATAAATCGAAATCATTAAGTCTTTATGAATTCAAGGATTAATTAAATTAATTAATATGAGTCAAGATTAAAGACCACATGGCTTATCTATTTGCTCAAACGCCAAAATTTCTATTAAATTTGTTACACAGTAATTGCGGGTCCAAGATGGATGGCATCTTTTCAAAATATAATAATTTAAACAAGCCAAAAATAATCATAATTATACTTAGAGAATAATTCAGTGGTGGATTCCCTTTGAAAAAAATCATCAGCTTTCCCACCTTTTTGCAACACTATGATAAGGGACAGAGATGGTAAGGGTCCAGGAGTTCATTTGAATCTCCTTCGACGAATTATACGGTTTATAAGTTATATATGATTAAAATTATTTGTTATGTATATATAGTAGATGTTGAATTTCTTTTGATTTTTTTTTGTATGTTTACTTATTTATATTTTGAACTCACTTAGTGAAAATTTTGATTCCATCACTGACGATAATGCTACTTTTAGGGCATAATTGACGTTGATTACGTTGGCTTAGGTAGCATTTTTAGTTTTCCACCAAATTTTGTCTCTCTCCTTTTTATCTTTGACCGAGAATTTCTCCATTAACATAAAAGTCATAGCTTCCAAAATGACATGCAACCCACCTTGTATTATAGTGCGTTATGGAAAAAGGCTATATTCCACTAAAATAAGATTATTATTTGGTTAATTACATGCCACATGCACAAATACACTCAATATTTTTCTAAATTATAAACTGGATAATCTTGAACCCCCTTCATGTGTTGCTTAACATGTTTATTTTATCGTAATCTTAGAATCACGTATAGCTATTCAGATCAATAATTATAAGTCGATGAGGATATATAGTATATTATTATACGAGCATTTAATTTATTATTGAGGAAAAAAATAAGAATTTTCTAAACATATTTTGAATTTTCTGTTACACCCTTCAATTTTTTCAACACAGAATATATTTCGTTTGAAAAGTCACACTAGTCACCACGAAAAGCAAATTCAAGAAAAGTGAAAATAGGACTTTTATTCCGATATTAAGTTAGGCGTTAGCCCTTCCAAATAGAGATGTTCAACATTTTCCGCAGCATTTTTGAATATTGGTAGATGACACAATCTAGATCTTTCATATTCATAAAACTATCTTATCTAATTTATATTTCAATTGAGTTAAGTATTTCAATCGGGTAATATAGATTTCAATCTAGAGTTAATCTCTAAAAATATAAACAAATATAGGTATTTATGTTTTATCATGACAAACAAACTGAAATAAAATATATTTCTATAAGAATGAATAAAAAATATATATTTTATTTAATTGAAGGATAAATATGTTGAGTCTTTTACACAAAATACAAATCAACCTTCGAATGTTTTAACGCCAAAAACTAAAAAAAAAAATGCAAAATGGACCTCCCGAGGCCAACGTTTTTCAAAAAAATAAAATATTTTCTTTTGCATAAAAATAAGTTCTTTTTCTTTAAATTCAATTTTATTGGGTATATTTGACCAATTTAAATGTGTAAATCTAATTATGCATTTATCATATTATAATTCAATAAATATACTTTTAAAATATATTTTTAAGATAAAAAAAATAGGTAAGAGAAGTAAAATAAAATAAAATAAAACTGGAGAAGGGAAGAATTGAATAAAGAAATAAAGAAGATTAAAATAGTTTAGGATCATTTTAATCCCATTCATATTTAACCAAATTCATTTTTATTAATATTTATATAGATAATTCGATTCAATTTCTATCTATACAATTTGCTCATTTGTCACCCCTACATAATGTCATACAATAACAAACGTTTGTTTATTAATTATTTGATTATTAAACAATTGATTGGTAGCAAAATAAATCACCCATTATTTAACCAAAACTCCAATCAGTAGTATTTATTAAGTGGTAGAAGGTACTTGTTCTCAATCACCTAGAACTTTCAATCCTGTAAACAATAGTCATACCTATAATATCAGATCAATTTATTATGTCACTATAGTTCCTTAAATAACAATAATTGGTAAAGAGTCTAGAATGATTTAACCCAAATAAACCAAAACAAACAAATGGAAAAAAAAAAAAAGTAAGCAACCACACTTGGCAAGTGAAAAGCATCATTTTGCCACCACCAAATTTAAAAAATCTTTGTCAAATACTTATCCTTCTAGAAGGAAGAAGGTAGAGAAATTAAAAAAAAAAAAAGTAGGTAGGTGGTGAAAGTGATGATTGTACTATTTTTGACATTATTTCCAACCGACTAAATTGATACATAAGAAAAAGATGTTAAATTAAAATACCAAAGATTAAATATATCTTAAATTAAATATGTGTCACTCAACTTCTAATTTTTGTAGTTTATTATTACTAAAAAAACTTATAGTTTGACTCAAAAGAGAGAAATTAATTAAGAAATAAAAGAACTAGACTCTAACCAATAATGCAACAACTTTGTATTTCTCACACAATAGAGATATAAATCGATTACCAACGAGAGCGGTAGTGGAGTGATAAATATTCTTTCATCCTTAATTAAAAGTTTCTTGTTCAAGTCCCCTTAGGTATTGAGTCGCCCTTTACTCCTCAATATGAGACTTTTTGATACAAATTTAAATTTAATCGAGTTTCAATGTAGATACTGAATACTGAGCTAGGAAAACCAACCCAAAGAAGATATAAAGTAGTTGTTCTTTTTCCATTTCCTACCATCACTAAGTTTTGTAGTTTTGCTCTTTAATTTTTTCTTCCATGAATTGAACTACTAACAATTTGTTATTATTAACATATATATTAGTGGGGCATGTCTTCCATTTTTAGATTGAGTCGTCTACTAGTCAATAAGTGTAATTGAATTATTGAACAATACACACACACACAAAAAGTAATCTTTCTTTTTGGTTTAAAGAAGTCGTGTATGTTGTATTAATAATAATACCAAAATTACTTATTTCCTTTAGATAAAGACGAAACGATTAAAACCGTTTGGAAAATTATTTTTTGATGACTAATAAATACACATTACATTATCTTTGACAGAAATAGTAAAGAAAAAAGTGAAATACGTGTATGGATGGAGAAATGAAATTTCATCTTATATGAAATTATAGTAGCAATTGTTTATCGAGAAAATAATATAGTTGAATTTGTCATGAAGTAAAAAACACATGCCTTGATTTAACTCGATAGATTCAATTATTAACAGTTAAATATGTGAAAAGACTAAAAGAAGTTAACAAAAAAGTATTGATAGTCGTATGTTTGCACGGAACCAGTGATGTTTGCATGATCACTGGATTATTCTGTTACGGACATAATATGGTATGAGATCGCACCTAAAATATCTTTTATTCTATCCTTTTTCCACATCATTAGGACACGAGTCCTACTCAATCTTCGGGCCACGAGTTCCCACCCATGATGATCATTTTGTGACCTCGGGAACTAATCGAAGCCAATCTTCACCAAACATGAACCCGATCATTAATTCCTTCTAATCGATTTTTTTTTGAGCATCCTTTGTTGATTTCACGTGTTCATCCTTTATTCTGTCATGTACACGAATCGTTTTTTCCCCAATATATATTATTAATATCAGAAAGTGTTACTTTAGTAATATTCCAGATCTGCTAGTAGACAAAAGCCACAAAACGAATAAGCTACTCCATCCAAATCAAAAATCATGGTTAGGTGAATTATTAGTATTAAAGTTAATCATGGGTTAGTAATACCTTATGGGTCTAACGAATATTTCGATAGCTTGCACGTAATTACTTTGTAAATGAATGAGATTAGAATGTAAATTATATGGACGGTGACCAAGCCAACAATTCTGATAATGGGATTCAGAAAAATCTGAAATTAGTAGCGGATAAAATTTTATAACTAATCAACAAAAATTACATCCTAATTTTGTTTAATCACGAATTAGCAATAAATTATAAGAAAACTCAAACAACTAAAAACATTTTAACGACAGATTGCCAACTAATTCTGTATCTAATTTCGATGTTTTCTTGTACTAGTCATACCTAAAATTTGAACATATATGTCTCTCATGTTTAGGGAATTTAAAAATTTATACGTACATAAACAAATAGTTTTTATCCTATTTGTCTGTATAATTTTTTCAAATGATGAAGGAATTTCAATTCATTCATTGCATGTTATTTATGGGTTTAATTCTGTAATGATCCAGAAGGTCAATTTTGATTTTTTTTATAAAATTACCATTTTACCTCTCTCGATAGTTGCCTCGAGTAATTTCTGATTCGTCGATAAAGTTTGTTTGGGAATTTTGAACTATTTGATAACTACGGTTATTTAATTGATGGATAAATTTTAGATAATCAATTTAGTTTGTGACTAATGGGCTAAGTCCATAATTTATTTAATGAAAAAATTATCTAACTACACACCATTTATTATCATATTTTTCCTACCATTTCAAAAAATATCAAAAATCCCATCTTTTCCTTCCAGCATCCCCTTTTTCGGATACATTAATTTGAAATCTCATACCCATGATTTTTCTTCCTTTTTTCAACCCACAAATCTCTCCACAGTTACCTCCATTAATCCATTTTTGAATTTCAAATATTTTATCTTTCCAATTAATGATTTCAAATTATTCAAGACGTAGATTTCTTTCCATCACTTCAATTTTCGATTTCTTTTTTCAAAACAATAGTTTTTCCATCTTAAAAAATTATTGAATTTGTTACTCCCGGTCTCTTTACTAGAAGAGGGGTGGAAAACGTTGCTAATGCAAAGAGGTTATCTTGGAGTGCATTTGGAATGGTTCCAGGAATTTCTAATGGCGATCTTGATACACTTCAGTCCATTGGTTCGATCTTTTAGTATTGGGCTTATCCAATTAGTCCGAAAAGGATACATCTTCATTGCTTTCCGCTAATCAGATTGTTGACTTTTTTCGATTTTTTGGTTGTTCATTTTTTCCGATGCATATAGGTTCAGATTTTAATGTATCTAGTTGTTTTTGTTTCTTAAACTAATGTATATATACTGCCTTCATTTCACATTATGTACATTACAATTTTATCATGCAGAATGTATCATGTTCAAATATTAGTTTTGATACATAACCTTAATTAGTATTGATACTTGATACAAAAATTCTACCAAATGTATCATTTATCATGTATCATGTATGAACCTTTTCATCTACAAATTTCTGATACATATGAATTCTGCTCTCAAACAAAATAAGTTACATGAATAATAATGTTTCATGCACTAATTTTTAAGGCATGATACGTAAATTTGAATTTATACTAAATGTATTCGATACATAGCAATTACCAAACGAATAATGTATCGATCTCAAACATAATATCTTATGGGCAATAATTTTTTTAGTTAATGTATCTAGTATAAATACAACACTTGTCAATTTAAACAAGATACATAAATAGTAATGTATTGATAAATATGTCCATCTCGAAAACACAATTCAAAAAATGATTACACAACATTATAAAAGGGATAGATTATCCATCAAAGCTATGTATCTTTTCATCCTTTTGGTCTGTTGTATTAATGCATAATAGATACATTGAAAATTCATACTCTTGAATTTTTTTTTGACAATTTTGAATGTCATATTTCTCTGGTAAAGTTGATACATATTTCAATGCCATATTTCTTTACCAAAGGGAAACAAAGGAACACGTGTGCTTGTTGATTAACTTCATATTTCCAGTACGTAAGACACCAATTAGGACTTAGGATATATAGATCCTTCTCGAGTGATTACACGGTGAATGACAGTTGTTATAGAGAAAACATGAAAGATGCAGCAATAGCTTACTAACAAAATTGAAAGGATCTTCGACGAACTGAGAAAAGAAATTTGAGAAACCATGAAAGATGCAGCAATAGCTTACTATATTGGGTTCATGTGAAGCTACAAGAATGAACAACAATTCAAGAATCTCAAAGCATAAAATATTTCAAACACTACTAGAAAAGTGCATATTACATGGGGATTTATTTGCGGATTATATATGAAAATTCGCATTTAACCTAGTTCCCTGCAGATTTTCCTACCAAAAGAAATCCGATGGTAAAACCTTCCCAGATAATTATTAACTGCAGATTTTAAAATCCCCAAATAAATTATCTAGGGGTTTTAAAACCCCATCTAAATTACTTACAAAGTTTCTTGCAAAAATATTAAAAGTTCGCAAGAAATTTCTGGTAAAATTATGTGAAAGAAAGGATATTTTGAAAATCTGCAAGTAATTAGTTTTTAATTCAATTTTACATATTAATTTGTGAAAAGATCATTCAATTGGCTGCTGGTAAAACTAGCTCTTCATCTAATACTCCTAATGATAAAAAGGTTAAAGATGAGTTTAATTATTCTGCTCCTTACTCCTTGTCTGAAGTTCATAATAGACTCTCTTCTAAACAAATCATGGTTATTTGTGATACCTCTTTTGATGATTTAAAAGGAGAAATTGAACATTTGAAGGAAAAAATTAAATTTCTTAAACAAAATCATTTTATTTGTGATCACCGTCTTACTCAGATTGAGTCTGCTAATAGCAAAGGCAAAATAAGGTTGATGAATCTACTATTGAAGAAAATACTCTTGCCAACACTTTGAATATTGATCCGAAACAAAATATGTTTTTAGGAATGATGCAAATTGTTACAGCTCATAAATGGTATGTTAAATGTACTATATTAATTGATAATACTTTTTCTATAACTAACATTGCTACGATTGATAGTGGCGCTGATGTGAGTTGCATTCAAGAAGGTCTAGTACCTACTAAATATTTTGAGACAACAACTCATATGGTTAAATCTGCATCTGATCATGCTTTAGATATAAAGTATAAATTATCTAATACTCGTATTTGTCAGAATAAAGTTTGTATTCCTCCTTTTTCCTAGTGAAAAATCAGTTATACCCTCCTATTATTCTAGGAACTCCTTTTATAAATGCAATTTATCCTTTTACCAATATAAATGCTAAAGGATTTTCTGCTACTTATAAAAATCAAGATATTAGTTATACTTTTATCACCGAACCTATTTCTAGAGATATTAATGCTCTAATTGAAATGAAACAAAAGCATGTTAATTATTTACAACTTGAGATATTTAGTATGAATATATTTAATACTTTAAAATCTGCTAAAGTACAGGAAAAGATTAAACTCATTTGTGAAAAAATGGCCATTGATATTTGTGTTGATCATCCTAGTACTTTTTGGAATCGAAAAAAGCATATTGTAACTCTTCCATATGAAGATGATTTCTCTGAGGAAAATATCATTATCAGAAACATCAGATGATTTATCATTTGTTTGAACAATGTTTAACCGAGGATCAATTTTAATTTTTTGTTTTTTTGCAGATATAATTGTTGATAAAGTATGTAATGAAGCAGCGCGATTTCTAGCTGGACCATAACAAGGTTCTATTGGAGAAATATGTTGAATAGCCAGTCTTCTATTAGAAGCAAAAGAATGTCTATTATAAGGAACACTTTTTTCATCAAACTGTATACAAATTTTTCCATCGGAATTTTGACTAATATGAGAATATTCAGAATTGGTGACAGCATCTGTCAGTTGTTCAGGGGGTATAACAGAATCTAGAGTCCAAGTTGTAGGAAAAAAATTAACTATAGGTCTTATAGTAGTGACCTTAGATCTGGCGAAATTAGTTTCTACCAAAATAGTTTGATCAAATGTATCATATAACTTACATCTAGGATTCAAAGTAGCAAGTAATTTAAAATAGATTCTATAAGACAAGCAAATTAATTCAGAACCAACTGTATAGTTATAACCATGCGTTTTAACATTCAAAGTTAAAGCATCTAATATATTAGAATCAGTCAAAGATAACTGCAAATTTGGTTGAGCATTAAAATAGACTGGACCATAGGCCACCGTAGATTCTATCAAACCCATCAAAGATTGTCAAAAATTTAAATTTCTCGCATCTCGTAGAGCAGCTAAGAAAGTCTCAGGTAACCCTTTAAGAGTTAAAAGGTTTAAAAGCAATTTAAACCATGCCAATATGCAAAAACTTATATTGAGATCTATATAAATCAATATCTCGCTTATTTAATAAATAAATAGTTTTTATATTCACTTCCGGAATAGTCTCCTGGATCCATGAAAGAGAGAATAATTACAGCCCAGTGCCACCCTATTATTAATTATATTGTTCTTAATTCATTTTTTATATCATTAATTCTTGTTTCTTTTATAATGATTTATGATATAGCTCTTATTCTTGGTAAATCTAATTAAGATACTTGCTTTAATGCTTCCCACTTAAATCAACATTACACGTGTTATGGAATGAGAATTTGCTCAATATAATGTCCAATATGCTATTGTCCGTAGCCGATGTGGTACAAAGAGACTAAATGACTATTATAATCCTCACAACTTTTCATCCACTAAATTAGAATATAAAATTATTTTTTTATCCGAAAAAAATACAGTTAATAAGGGACGAAATTTTACATACAATCAACTTTAAATAAATTAATAAATGTTAATGATATTGCTAGAAAAAAGTAAATGGTGAAAATCATTTATATATCTCAACTTTATTATAAAAATTAATTTTTCCTTTTTTTTGTTAAAAAGTTAATGGTCAAAAACACACTTAAAAAATCCTGTTATTTCGAGTTTCATAGCTGAAGTATCATGTGTGCGAGTTTTCTATCTAAACTATCACCAACTATTTATCTGAATACACTTCAACTATCGATTGCTCACTTTTTCTCCTTGAACAATGGTAATATTTCAGGTATGAAAAGTAAACAATCGATAACGAAGGTGTGTTTTAATAGATATACTCATTCTTTTTGTCATCTAAATTATATTATTTTTTCTATGGATAAATGGATTTAAATAAAAAGTATATTATAATTATTAATTTTTATTGATAATATAAGATTGAATTAAGCATTAAATAAATTTAATAGACATATATAAGTAGGAGAGAGTCTAGTACTCAAAGTTTAATTCTTATATCAAAGTTAAAAATGTAAATTTTTTTCACCGTATATAAATTTATAAAAATATGATACTGTTATTAATAATTATATATGTCTGTGTATATTGTTGTTTTAAACCTTTTCTTCTAAAAACCTTTTAGAGTGAGAATATTGCATACAAATATTACTTTCTATTTTTTTTTAAAACCCAATTATTATTAAATATAAATAATTAGTATATATTAAAATCACATTAAAAGTTTACAAAAACTTTTTAAATCTGCACAATTCAATATACAAATATTTTTCTTGTAAAAAAATCCACAAATAAACTTTTTAAGATTAAATACTAAGTTAAATCTCTAGAATCAAAATTTCAAGTATTTA
>JAJOOR010028700.1:0-15317 GCA_036250505.1 Solanum acaule
CCCCCCCCCCCCACGCGCCACCCCCACCCAGGCCACCCCTGTCAATTTTTTTCCTGCGTCAGATACTAGGGTTCGGTTTTGGAACGGTCATCGGGGTCTTGTCCAAGTTTGGGTGTCAGGGTCGAGTACTAGATTAATTATCGGGGTTGAATTTTGGATCAGAAATTATTTTCCTAAAGAGTGTTTTTTTAGTCTCAAGGCAAAAAAGAAAAAGATATTTTCTGAAAATTATTTTTTATTCACCAACCAAACATTAAAAAATATTTTCTACTCTCCAACCAAACATGAGAAAATAAATTAGAAATGCACTTATTTAAAAAAAAAAAAACATTTTCCATGGAAAACATTTTCCTTCATACCAAACACACAAGCGTTAATAAAGGAAGACGAACATACGTGCCTGGACGTCGTACGATCCAAAATCATTTGAATTCTCTTGAACTAGCACTCAACTCCCTATAAACTTAAATATTAATTATTTTAATTTATAATATATATTTTTATATAGCTTTTACATATATAAATTTTAATCTATAAAAAATTGAAATTTTATATTTGAATTCACACTAAAAATTCCCCTTACCCACATCTTATCACTTAAAATGAAACGGAAGAAATAAGAAAATAAGTATAAGTAGTTACATGACGACAATGTAGAACTTAGTAATCCAAAAAATATAAAGTAATAATCAACTAATTAAAAATGTCCTTAGTGGATAATTTGGTTTATAAATATTCTGGTTGTCAATAGTTTTGTCTAAAGTGGTCAATAGTTTTGTCAAAAAATGTATGTAATGTTATTTAATAGGTCAATATATTAAGAAATACTTTTTTAACTAACAATATAGGGTATATATATAAGGATAATACCCCATCATTAATTTATATTTTGATAAAGATGAAAAATTTCTAATAAAAAAGAAAATATTTTATTTCTTGAATATTTTCCGAATTGAAGTGGATAAACATTTTATATTTTAAAAAATCATCATTAGAAAATGAATGTGATTAGACTAAACTCTTGATTATAAGGATATTTTTGGATCAAATTATCAACCAAGAGTATTTTTATTCATTTCACATAATCTAATGATATTGTTAATCCTCCATAATATCGATATTAATATGAGGCTAGAAGCAGATACTTCTTTATCGCTTAATCTATTTTATGTCAAGAATATTTTTGAAATTTCATTTAAATGGTCAAATAAGTGCAACTTAACATGTATAAAACGTTGACCTAGCTGGATATTTATCAAATAAAAAGAAGTGTTTTTTTTTTTAAAAAAAAATAACTAAAAAAACATGTCTCGTGAATTGATCACAAAGAAAAGGTACATAATTAATGCCACTTATAGTATGATTTGTTGGACTTGGGTTTTGCATTTAGATATATAACAAAGTGTGCAGCGGACTCTGTCTTCCCAAGGCAACTCGAAGCTTCTCTTTAACTGGTAGAAGAAAGTTTACACCAACTTGAGTTTGGGGATTAAGTCACATTATTAATTATTAGTTAATCTAACAAATAGTCATACTCTCTCCGTCTCATATTATAAACACATTTTTCATTTGTACTTGCATTAAGAAATAAGATACTTTTATCCTTATGCCCTTATTTAATGATCTCTTTATTTAATAAGGTGAACAACTAATATGAAATATCTTAATAAGATGATCAACTAATATAGGATGGAAAGAGTATAATCTATGACATCATTTGACTATTTACTATGAGACGGTACTCTTTTATAGCACATATGTATGTTTAAGATATAAATTAATCAAGATGGTAATTTAATTTGCTATGTAGGTTTTTTTTAAAAAAATTGGGTGCAAACCATATTTTTTTAAAATTTAAAATTCTAAATATCTTTTAGAAGAAACATGATCAAACACAACTCTAACTTCAACTTAAAAAATTTCAAATAAAATAAAAAATTTAGTTGAAATTCATGGTCCACTGCCGACTTATAGTGTACAAAACTAAAATTAATTATAGGAGTTTGTTTAGGATTCTTATTTGGTTGTAAAAAATAAGAAGGATTGTTTCACCGCTTTCATGTCCTCATTATTATCACATCGTTCTCCATCAACACCATCAAAGCAATTTGAGACAATCATCAAGTAACTTTTTACTCTCCTTTTCTTCTTTTTAAAATCTAGACTAATTAATCTCAAAAAATAATTATTCATAACTTATTAAATCTTATTCTCAACCTGATTTTCTTTTTTTTTGGATACATGCTTCTATTGATTTAGACTATATTTTCTCTTCTTAGTTCATTCAATCAACAATACAAAAATTAATTGAAAACAAACTTTAATTGATGAACGTTCTTTCTAAAAAATAAATCTTAGATCTGTAAAACTTGTTTTAAAAAATAAAAAATAAAAAGAAAAAGAGAAGCTGAAAAATTATTAATCTTAAATGTAAAATTATAATAATAAAATTAAAGTAACTAAGTATTTCAAAAAATGAATTGACGGTGTAATTTTCTTGTCTACAATAGGTAGTGATGTAATTTTCTTGTCTACTATAGTAGAGAGAAGTTAATCTCACAAATATATAGGGAGAGATTATTAAATACTCCTAATTTACATTGTCAGTGCATTTCCATACCAACAAATCATCCTTTTATCTATTAGGGCATGTTGAAGAATAAAACATTTTCTAACAAAGATTGCTAGCTTTGTATTTAAATAAATTTGAAATACCAAGAAGATATTCATTAGTCCATCACAACCTTTACTGATAAGTAAAATTTAAAAGTTTCCCTTAATTTGTTAAATTTTGGTGTCAATCAAACTTAGGAAGCACAAAATGAGAGATAGGGCCAAAAGTATGTAGGACGTAGATAGGTCCCAATTTTATCCGGCAAGCAAACAGATGAGGTGGGAATAAAGTGATTAAATGAAGGAGAAAGAAGCAGGCAGCATCGAGCTCACAACCAACCATAAAGCCAATTCAAAGTGTTGCTTAGAGTAGAAAACCCTAGGAAAAAAGAAAGAATTGAGGAAACCTAAATATTGCACACATCCTCATGCGGCCACAAAATATATATACTAACAAAAGAAATTAGGAGCTTACATCATTGTAGTAATATATAATTAAAATTTAGTAATTCAAATCAAACAACAAAAGTACATGGATGAATACAATCAGTTTTGTTTCTCTCTACAAAATGAAGAGTTAATTAATTAAGGTCTTGGGGGTGGAAAGGCGGCAGGCATGAAAGGGGAAAGATTAGGCGGATATGGATCAAACATAGCATTAATGGAAACCTGTTGGTGGAGCTGTGCAGAAGAAGAAGAAGTCTCTCCTCCAGCTGGACCTTGATCATAAAGCATTCCTTTGAATATGTGTCCTCCAATACTCACTGCTGTTTGATATGCATATTGTTCTTGTGCATCATCTACTGCACTGATCACTTTCACGCACCGGAATACTGCTGGACAACTCACTTCTGCGCCAACAATAATCACATGAAATACCTACACTACACTACATATATGGAATGTGTACTATTTTGATTTTGAACAATAAAATACCTGAGGGTAAACGAGGTGCAGCCATATTGTGATCTCTTTGCCTTTTAGACTGACTAGTAAATTGTTGTTGCCTCTCACGCCTTGTAGCCGCAGGAACCCAACTACTTTTAACGTGTGTTTGACACTGTAAACCTCTACCTCTACAACAAGTTCGACATCTCGAATGTGAACAATCTTTCTTAGCTTGATTTCCACAATCTTGACAATTGATCATATTCCCTCCACCTAATTCATCTCTATCTCTACCACCTCCCCTCATCATTATCACCCTAAACCCTAATCAACAATAATTATTACCTACAAAGTTGCTACGTCTACTACTACTACTACTAGGGGGACCCACACACAGAAAAATCCACATCGCAAACCATTATTCTTGTAGATCTCCTTCAACTCCAACAAATTACTGGAAAACTAAGACATTATTATTCTACTCCTACAACCTATATCTAACCTCAATTTTGGCTGCATATTCATTTCCAAAATTAAACAACACCCTATACCTAACCTAATTTTTCTACTGACTAATTACTGCCTGCCGGGCCCGTGTTTTCTTTTGCTTTGCAGCTTTATACGACAATTTGTAGTAATTTTTTAGCATAACCCCTCTCTCCCTCTTTCACTTCACTTGGATTCTTTGTTGTCGATTCACCTTTGCTCCATTAAATGTATAGCTCTGTGACGCCGCCATGCCCACTGCTAACACCTTTCATCTGCTGCAATTTAACACTACTTTCTTTCCTCTCTCTCACCTCTTTCTCTTTCTCTTTTATTGTGCAAACTATACATGAACTTTTTGTCTATCCAAATTGTTAAATAGATTTCAGATAAGCTTTACGAAAAAATATATGATAAAAAAGGACCACATAAGAGAACAATATTTCTCCACTATCTATCTTTAGGTCAAATCAATTATGATCAGAAGCGAATCTAGGATTTCAAGAAGACGGGTGCACCATTGTCATGTAGGCTTTCAAATTTGAAGGACCTCAATTATTTTAGTAATAACAGATATAACTTTTTCATAAGAAAAATATTATATATGATTTTTAAAAAAAATTATATTAAGAGAAAAAGTTATTAGAAGAAATTTGATATACCTAGAGTCCTATGTCGCAAGAAAGATTAAATGCATTGGTTATATGAATTATTGATTGAAAAATAATTATTAAAATAATCCTATGATTAAAACATATACAATTTTGCATCTCAAGAAATTTTAAAAGTAGACTTTATAAAAAGAATATTAATTTTTCTCAAAAGTTTAAGGCCTTAGTTTAATTTTTTCTCAGACTACTTGTGCGTTTGAGCCTCCGCTGATCATTGCACGTAAGATAAGATCTAAAATATTATAATTGATTTTGCTAGTTTTCTTACTAAGAATGGTGATTTCAGTTGAAAGAACAAAAAAAAAAGGAAAAAAATAGGTTTTTCAGCTGGAAAGTTTGAGCGCTACTTTGTGTTTTTTTGTGAAATAAAATGCTCTGCATTTTTTATTTAAAAAATGCGGATTACAGTGCTTTTAAATTTTTTTAAAAATGAATGTTGCAATGGGGAATCGATCCATCAACCTCCGAGTGGAAAACAACCACCCAAACCAGTGAGCCATCTAGCCATTTTTTAGCATGGTTCCTTCAATTGCTATTTGTTAAATTTTTAAAAAAATGCTATGTTTGATCCATATCCGCCTAATCTTTCTGTCTTGTATGATATGATGGAAAAGAAAACTCTAGGACAGAAATCATCAAACTTTGTTCTAATTTAATGATCCATAAACGCACTAATTTATTGCGTTACTATATGAATCTATATATGGTTAGGGGCTTTTGGTTACTCATTAAAAATATGCAGATATTAATTATGTAAAAATAAATTATGCATGTATTAGTTAGACGAGTATTAGTTATGTAGATATTGTTTAGGTAGGATTTAGTTTTGTCAATGTTCAATATAACATTAAGAAAACATATAATTAATACTCATATCATATCCATATAATTTAAACTAATTAATGACTCGATTAGTTGTAGGTTGAAAGACTTCCAACTCCTCTTAAAAAAAATGAAGTAAACAAATAATATATGTTTAAACGTACACATAATTAAAAAATATAATTGGAAGTACTTTTTTAGGCTGTACCATTTTTTAAAACAAAAAAAAATTAAAGGTTGGAGCTAAATGCCCATTTATTCAAACACTCAAACAAAAAATGTACAACAGTTGGGTCCAAAAATCTGCCCCAAGACAGAAGCAAACAGAGACAAAGAACCCTAAAAATAAAAGGAAGAAAAACAAGAATATATTTTAAAGTAAATTGATACTCCCTCCGTTCCATTTTATGTGATAGTTTGATTCTACACGGAGTTTAAGAAAGAAATAAAGACTTTTAAAACTTATGGTTTAAAATGAATGATAAAAAATTGTGTAGCTATAAATTATTTCATTAAGGGTAAAATGAACATTTTAAAGTTAAATTGTTAATTAATATAAAAATGTGTCATTCTTTTTAGGACTGACTAAAAATGAAACTAAGTCATATAAATTGGAACAGAAAGAGTAGGAGTAATATATAATTTTATTATTTTAATTCATATATAATTAAAATCTATGTAACGTATTCCATTTTCTATCCCGTATAAAATTATAGATAAATTTTCTTATGAGCTATGTAAGTATTAATTTTGTAGAATTACTAAAACACAACCAAATAACGCATAAAATTAATACATGAATAACTTTTATACAATATTTGAAACCTACCAACCAAACATTGTATAAAATTAATACATGAATAACGTTTATTCTATTAATAAACCAAATAATATAAAAGATCAATACGTGTTTAACCAAATTATTCACGTATTAATCTAAGCCTTAACTAGCTTTCAAACGGTCCCTTAAGGTCTAATACATTATACAGGTCATTATAGCACATTGAATTACTCCCTCCGTTTCAAAAAGAATGGCCTCCTTTCCTTTTTAGTCTGTTTAAAAAAGAATGGCCCCTTTCCTTTTTTGGTAACATTTTACTTTAAACTTTCCACGTGGCATGTTTAAGACCACAAGATTAAAGGGCAATTTTGTATATTTGACATAACTTTAATTTAGGGCCACAAAATTCAAAAGCTTTCTTTATTTTCTTAAACTTCGTGCCAAGTCAAACTAGGTCACTCTTTATGAAACGGAGGGAGTAGTATCTTATAGACAAAAAAAATGAAAACTTTATTTTCTTCCATTATTTTAATCAACTTCATTTTTTCAAGTCACTTTTATTTTGGTACATTCCATATGTTTTTAATTTAATACCATAAGATTTAACAATCTTTTCTATTTTCTTAAATTTTTGTGTCAAGTCAAACTAGATAAAGAAATTGAAATTTTGTATTTTACTTTTTTAATAAACAAATATAAAACATGACTTCTATTCATAAGTTTCAAAAACTATCAAGAATAATCAACCGTTTTGTATAGGGTGAAATACATGCTTGGCAAACGAGCAAACCAGACTATGGCACATGAATAAATCAAAATCAAAGATGTTGGTCATTCTCTGTAACACCCAAAATGTTTCTAAGCCCAAATCAGACCTTGAAAAGATATGAAAGACTAATAGCAGCAGAAAAGGATTTTTACAAACCCTTACATGAATTGTGAAAGAAACCATGGACCGTGATAGAATCCGTAGATCAGAGCTCAAAATTTGGAAATAATTAGTAGGACAGTTTCACAAACTCTTTCATTGATCAGGGTTGCTTTCACGAACCATGGATCTGTCGTAAATCAAGGCTCTAGAACCCAGACAATTTTGTCTTTCAAATCTATGTGGAATGTAGAAGCATCCGTAGAATGACCTTCAGAACCCGGAACTCTCTTTTCATCTATGAACACTTCCACAATTTGTGAAGTGTTGTACGGTCTGTGGAAGGTATCCGTAGATGACCCCTGTCAATTTTAAGTCAGGTTATTTTGGTCTTTTCTCACTTTTTTAATTCTTATACAACATCGTTTTATACTAACCTCTTATTCTCTCCTAACTCTCCAAAATCAAAGTTTCTTCTCTCAAGTTTTCTCACAAAGCAAGAATAAGTGTTCCAAGCTTCATGTCTCCATTGAAGAAATTCATGCTAGGATTCTACTCCAGGTATGTGGAATTTCATCAATGAGTATCCCTTCACTCATTAAGTCCCAAGAAAACTCCATTTTCTCAAGTTTATAGTTCCTACAAGTTTGAACTTTCTGCGATCTTCATGCGTTTTCATTATAAATCAGTTTCATGATCAGTCCTAATTCATGTTTTACTCATGAATTTCATGATTTCAATTATAATGTCACGTTTTCAATGATAATTTCTTAAATCCATAGCATGCAAGTATTTTCATGACTCGAAATTATGCCATTTCAGATGTATGTCTCTAATTTTCTGATTTTCATGATTTAGATGCTTTCAAATAAAGTATCTTCCAGATTATTTTTAGATATCATGATCTAAGATGCTTCCAGATAGAGTATCACTCAATATAATTTTAGTTATCATGATTTATGAGCTATTAAATATGTATCAGTTATTAGTATGATTCAATATTATCAGTTTATTATTTTTTCCAGTTAATATGCATGTTTTTGTTGGAAGAAATACTTAGCACCGAGTGCATTTTAGGAGTGAAGGTTTCTATTCAGTGTTTGTGGACCTTTAATAGTAATCTATATGTCTTAGAACTATGTGTCATCATAGAATTTGTATCAGATAGAATTAGCTGAGTGGATCCACATTAGCTCAGTTATTAGGTTCCTTACAATGACAAGTATTAGACACCCTCTTTTTGATGTGGAGGAAGTACACTGAATTCCATGTAATATCTCACATGGTTTATGTTAGCTTTAGTATCTCTCACAATCATATTTTCATTTATTTCATGACCTTATACTTATGTATGGATCAATATATCTCAGCTTCCTTTATTTTACTTGTTCATTGTATCATCATGTTTTACAGAATCAATATGATTAGATATCATGTTTATTATGCATATTCTTCATAGTTAGTACATTCAAAGTACTGACCGCATACTTTCTGCTTATATTGTTTGATAATATAGGTTTAACATTCAACATTCTGGCTGCGATTAGAACAATTTTTCATAGCACAACGGTACCTTGGTGAGTCCTCATTATTCGAGGATGACTTATATCTTTCTTTTAGTATGGTTACTTCAAGTTTCACATAGTTGGAGTGAGCTAGGGACTTGTCTAAGACACTCATATATTAGTAGAGGTTTTTCAGAAATTCAATTTAAATTTTCACTTATATGTACTCAAATAATTCTTTTATTGAGTTGTTAGACTATTTCAATTAGCTTCTTGTTATAATTCAATGTTTTGATGATATTCACAAATACTAGGACATGATCCAAATTTGAGTAGCATTGTTCTGGCCTAAATGGTGAACAATTGAAAGCTATCACAACTGATGCGGTTTATGAGCACAAGAAACGAGAGCAGTGTACTCTACCAATGAGAAAGCACTAGGTTGTTTGTTCAGAGGATAATACATCCACTCTTGATTGAAACAACCAAGTGAAATCATACAATATTCATTAAAAAGGTGAACTTTGTCTTTGAAGAACTCAATCCTTCAACAACCTTAAGGGACCTGATAGAGTTATCGAGTGTGTCTTCCAAGTGTTGTTACGAAATGCCTGTGATGTGGTGAACTTGTAAGATCTATTTCTAATCTATAAAGAAACGCATCAATGATCATAGTTAAAGTTAACTGTGTGGTGTGTGATTGAAGTCTATATTAATTAGAGTTGGTTAATATAGTGGGAAATTGAGGCATTTCTTTAGCTCTCTTTGTAATAGGGTTATTACAGGTGGTGAGATTAAGAGTGTAATCTCTTTATGTGTATTTGGAGTCTGTATTCACTTGTTGCTTGAAAATAGTGAAAAAAAGTTAAAAACCTGTGTGACAGGTCGTGATTTTCTCCCTTAAGAAAGGAGATTTCCACGTAAACTCCTTGTCGTTCTTACTTTATAGTTTAGTATCTTCTACTTCTTTTGGTGTATTCCGAACCAAGAAATGATCCTGCAATGATGGAAGCTCCACTAGCTTGGAAGAAGGACAATCAACTACACTCCCTCCTCGATTTAATGGACAATACTATGTATGGTTGAAGAATAGAATGCATGACTACATCATGGTTGAAGAGAGTGTACTATGGGACATCATTCTCGATGGCCCTCACGTCCTGACAAACGATGTGAAAGAAGGAGATCTAACTTGAGTAGTTCCCAAAAATAGAAGAAATATGATGAAGCTGGCAGAAAGAAAATCGAAAAGAACTTTAAGGCTAAAAAGTTGTTGGTCTGTGGAATAGGTGTTGACGAATACAACCGGATCTCAGTATGTGAAATGGCCGATCTGGGACTACCTGTAGACATCTCACGAAAGAACCATTCAAGTGGAGTAGTCAAGGTTGACATGCTCATTACTCAATATGAGAACTTCAGCATGAAGGAAGGAGAGACCATTCATGAAATACACACTAGATTCACCTCCATAATGAAATTCGATATCTTGGTGAACCTATTCATCTAAGCATGTAGGCTTAGAAGATTCTTGGCGTTCTTCCCAAATCTTGGGAAATCAAGATCAATGTAATTACTGAAGCTAGGGACTTGAAGACCCTCATGATGGATGAGCTGATTGGGAATTTCCATACTTATGAATTAAACAAGCAATAAGATCATTCCAAGAGGGATGGAAAGAAAGACATGTCCTTGGATCTCAAGGATTTCAAGGCCTCACCTAGTGATCTGTTGGAAGATAAGGAAGAGACGGCCTACTTGACAAGAAGATTTCACAAAATTGTCAAACAACATGGAGGTTTTCTGGAGAAAGGAAACTCCAGTTGATCAGCAAATGCTAGTGACTTGTGTAACAAGTGTGGAAAACCAGGACATTTCATTAGATATTATCCAGTGAACAAGTTGGAGTGTAAAGATTACATTAAATCTGAGAAGACAAAGAAAAGCGTAGGGACCAGGTCCTTAACAAAGAAAAAAGAAAGGCTATTGCTGATCAGGTGGTAAAGAAAGCTCATGCTACTTAGGGAAACTCTTCCAGTGACTCAGAGGAATCAGAACACCCTGAAGATGTATCTATGCTGGTGGTCAAAGACGATGAATACATCCTTGACTCTCTTTTCTCTCTGATGGCAAAATCAGATGATGAAGACATCAAGGAAGCGGTAAACCTTCTTCACTTCAAAGAAACATAAATACATATTCCATTAAGAGATTAAGAAACAATAGATGAATTAACTGTTGAAAAGAGTGCTCTGAATCAGACTCTAGACTCTTTCCAAGATGAAATGATAGATTTAATGTCTCAAATGATCATATGATTTTTTGGAGGCTGAAAATCTGCAACTCAAAGAAAAATATGATACTACTCTAAATGGAAAGAAGAAGCTTAGTAGTTTTGAGTTTGAACTTAGAGAGAATTTAACAAAAATCTGAGTTAAAGCTAGCTGCTGCACTAGAAAGAAAATCTCAGTTAGAAAGGGATCATAGTCAAGCCAAGGATGAATTGAGTAAATCTTTGAAATGGACTAATTCTACAAAGATTCTGGAGAATTTGACTAATTAGAAATACAACAATGGAAAAAGTATATGATGTCAGAAGATAGATCCTCCTTATAACCCTCACACCAAGTATCTCACTGTCTTTGATAATCTATTTTATACTGATGAGTCCTAGATTTGGACTTATTGGGGGGTTTTGTTTATATAGATTTAGTGTCCTCAAATGCTTAATTTGTGTCATAAACTGATGTTAAAGCCTTAATTTTCAGCTATGTGGGTAGAGGAGCAAAGCAGAGACACTAACAGGCAAAAAGAAGCAATATAAGCTAAAGAAAAAGAGAAAAGCAAGCCTGACGATCGCCAAGAGCACTCAGCGAATTGCCGAAATTCCCCTATACCTCCTAATTTTACTGTACATTGTGCCTAAAACGACAAAAACTTGGGCGAACTGTGTTCCATATCGGCGAATCACCGAACGCACTGATCGAGACCAAGATGAAAGTTCATGGCGAGCTAAAGGACTAAAGGGCGCATCGCGGAAGTGATCGGCGACCCCGATCTAGATCACCTAAAGTTACAGTGCTTGATGGAGGAAAAGGTGAAGAAAAAATAGCGATGGACAAGGAAGATCAACGAGTCGCCGACTGGTCGGCGAAGCCTGACTTTCCTCGCTGATCAACCCTAAAAATCCATGTCTCAGATCAGTATAATTTGACTTTTGCAAGAGATAGAAGGCATCCAGTCATTTTTAGGAACGAAATAGAGAGAACAAAAAGATTATTCTTGTTGATTTTAAGCAATTTTGCAAGATATTTCAATTGGGTGTTGTAATAGAAAATATAGTATTCATCTTAGAACTTCGATCTTCAATACCCAGCTATGAAGCATGTATTAGGTACTGAATTTCATTCTTTTATGATGATTTGCTAAAACCCCAATCTTGGGGGTTTTGACAATGTGATTGATTGCTGAATTTGGCTTGATGAGTGTTAGTTGTTATCAATTTTAGTGCTAATTCGAAGTGGGTCTAACTTGTCATTGTGGTTTGACTATCCTATTGTATATTTAATTCAATATAATTTAGTGTTTTATGCTTGCTTGAGAAAGAAGTGTAAAGCTAAAGTGATAAGTTGGCACTCATAGTTAGTGGGTCATGATGGATTCAGCTCGAGAGAGTGAATCCCAAGACTCATTCTATGTATCCAGTTTGAGAGAGTGGATGTAGTGAGGTTGTGGGCTGGTCTTTATGTTTAGCACATTGAGGTTCGAGAGAACTCAATTGAAATGAGGTAGTTGTTCGAGAGAAAAGTGCCCCATCTAAAGTTCATCTTACCCATAAAGATTTAGCACTTTTTGTTAGCAATTTACACCCATTGAGTTGAGCTTAGCAATTGGTTTGTCAATCCCCCAAGTGTTTTTCTCCTATTTGGTTGTCCTTAGTTAATTGCTGAGGTTGCCATCTTATCTAAAAACCCCTTACCCTGACATTGATGTCACCCTTTTAATTTTATTAACAGTTTCCAAAAATCTCTATTCCTCCAGCTACAAAAGTCACTATTGTAACTTCATATTTGAATTCAAAATAAAACTACTCTCTGTGGGATCGACCCTAACTCTTTTGTTGGGTTTATACTGCTTAACGATCGTCTACACCTAGTATGGAATGAGGAGTAGTTGATACGTTAATCAAAATGGCGTCACTGCTGGGGAGTGGTGTTGTTTAGAATTCTCTTATTGAAGTTTAATTTGTGAGTTTGTTGGCTATAGTTGAATAGATTTGATTTGTTTTATGTTTGTGTTGAGCAGAAGAAGACATGAGTGAGGCAGAGATTAACGGTAGCCAAATGGGTTACCAAGGTGATATTGAAGTTCTTAATAGTGTGCATAAACCAATCCAATTGCGTAGAATTGGTGAAATCTGTCTACCGTCAACTGACGAGAATGCTATATTCCATGTTACTAGCACAACTCTCCATCTCCTTCAAATGAAGGGATTCCACGGAGGGTTGACTCACGAAGACCCACATGAGCATATGCAAAATTTTATAGATATTTGTGGTCCGTTTTCATTCAAGAATGTATCGCAAGAATCAGTCCGTCTCAAGCTATTCCCATTATCTTTGACGGGTGAAGCCAGCAATGGTTGGCTGAGTTACCGAAGAATTCTATCACATCTTAGGATGAGCTGACCACGACATTCAATGTAAGGTTCTTTCCCTAATCAAGGATGATGAAACTTAGAGACAACATTAAAGGTTTCAAGCGATTGGAAGGTGAGCCCAACCACGAAACATGACTGAGGTTTAAGAAGCTACTACTTCAATGCCCGACTCACGGACTTCCAAACAATGTGCTTCTACAATACTTCTATCAAAATATTGACTCAGTAAATAAAAGAGTAGATGATCAGTTAGTTCGAGGTGGAATAATTTTGGAATCGTTTGAGGTGGCTTCGTTTCTTCTTGATGACATGAAGAAAATAAATTAAGCATGGTATACTCAAGAAGATCAAGTTTCGCCTTTTTTCTTTAGGATGACTCAAGAAAAACTTGATAAAGAAAAAGAAAGGGATGAGAACATCAATAAGATGTTATCCCAAATGGAGCTGCTACAAACACAAGTGTTAGAAATAGTGGGCAAACCTAAAGGAGCAAGGGGAGTGTTTAGAGTTGAGGAGGATTCATCCTCGAGCTATTCAAATCTGGAAGAGAATCAAGGTTGGAACTTTCACAGAACTGAGGAGGGTTTCCACCCACGCTACTTGCAGCAGGGTGGGAATCAAGATTGGAACTCTCACAAAGAAAAAGAGTGGAGAAGATACTATAGAGAATGGGCTGAGCAAAGTGGTCCCTGGGAAAGAGAGGATGATCATGAAGAAGATCACACACAATCGAGTGAGAGCCCAAAGTCAAAGGGGAGTGCAAGTAGTCTTCAAGTGGATAATTTGTTGTCTCGCATCCTTGATAAAGTTGAGGGCTCGGACGACTTGCTAAAAGGGATGAAAGCCAATTTCTTGTCATTAAACAATAGAGTAAAGTCTCACGCTGATGCAATCAAGCTACTTGAAGGTCAGTTGAGTCAACTTTCAGCACAATTGGAACCAAAAGTAATAGGGGACGGTGCAACCGTGCACATAACAACTTTGGTGGAGGATGGTGATTGAGATCTGGCTGTGGTTACTCAAAGAGGAAAGGTAGTGGTAGGTGATATTACGAGTAATGATGAAGCACAAGCTCATGAAAAAGACAAAGGTATTGAGGATGAAGAGATACCCATCCAACAAAGCTTTGCCAAAGAGTTACAAAAAGATGCAGAAAAAAGCACCTCAATCTCAAAGTTGGTGCAACCTCTCCCCAAAATAACTCCTCCGTTTCCCCAACGTCTCAAGAAGAAAAATGAGGATGAGAAGTTCAAGAAGTTCTTATCGGTGTTTAAGACATTATAGATTAATCTCCCACTAGTGGAAGCATTGTTGGAGATGCCAGGATATGCCAAGTTTATGAAAGAGTTAGTCACAAAGAAAAGAAGCTTGGACTTCGAAACAGTCGAAGTCTCTCATAGTTGTAGTGCAATTATGACTAATGCGATGATTAAAAAGAAAGAAGATCCCGGAGCCTTCACCATTCCTTGCACTATCGGTATACTCCAATTTGCCAAGGCCCTATGTGATTTGGGAGCAAGTATTAATCAAATGCCATACGCAATCTATAAACAACTTGGGTTGGGTGAACCGAAAGCCACAACAATGAGGCTTCTGATGGTAGATCGATCGATCAAGCACCCGTATGGATACTCTATGATATCTTGGTAAAGGTTGACCGATTCATCTTTTCGGCTAATTTTTTCATCCTTGATTTTGAGATTGATGCTGAAATTCCCATGATTTTGGGAAGACCATTCTTAGCAACCGGGAGAGAGTTGGTGGATGTTGAGAGCGGAGAATTGAAGTTCTGGGTGAATGAAGATAAAGCCACTTTTAACATGTGTAAGTCAATGAAGCTGTCACGACCTAAGCCTAGGGCCTAGACGTGACCGACGAATGGGGAACCCGAAAGAACCCCAAACAAGCCTCATAGCGTATCATTACACATCCTTGGTCGCGGAAGCAATTAAAATGACCATAAGCAATAAGCATAATCAAAGGGGGAAATCAGGACTAAGGGAGCAAGAGAAAAAAAGAAGAA
>JAJOOR010028703.1:0-11721 GCA_036250505.1 Solanum acaule
AGTTTCAACTCTTTTCCAATATCATAATTCGAATGGTATTTATATGATACGATAGATCTAATATTTAATTACCTATCTTAATATGCCAAAACTTAACTCATAATGTGATAATAATAAGAGATTAAGCCAAATTACCAATCATCCACGGAAAAAACACCACATCCGAACCTAAGAATACATACGTCCTCAATGTATCTCCAATTCAAATTCCTAATTGCTAACCACACATAGTGTAGCAATCATTACCTATCAACTTTTCATTAAAGTTAGTCACACAATTTTTCCAAGACCCACGTTGAACAACTACCAATTTCCATTCACCTTATCCTTCCATTTATGACAAATATTTTGTCTTTTCTCTTTTTCAATGTTTAGCAATACACATCAAATTATCTATAATCAAATCACCCAACCAATATATTAAAAATTGATTCATAATACGATAATAAAAATAAAATAAAATAAAAATAAACTTACAATCGATACCGCACAACTTACTCAACTTACAGTGACAGTAGTATACGCCATTCTTAATTCCTAATGATTAATTCAAAAAAAGAATCATTGCCCAATCATCACTCCATTAATACCAATCCATAATTGGTAAAGAATTAAGGGTAAAACAAAAGAATACACTGCACCTATCTAATCTACAAACTTACGAAGCAAATCATCCCTTTTCTACCTAATATAATATTATTTCCACACATATACATATGTAGAAATTAATGAAGAGCATGCAGAGCACTTGATGCAGTACCTGAAGCAGATCGAGACTCACGATGCCGAAACCCTTCGCCCTTTTCTTCTTTTCCTTTTTCAGTTATGACCCAAATATTAAACCCCAAATAATTTAATTCATTTTAACTCATGGCCAAGTGGTATAGAGTCTTTAATAAATGATCATTTTAACCCACTAACTATCGATTAATTAAGTTAAGTTAAATGAATAGTTCAAAATTTCAAAAAATGACCTTCCAGGTCATCACATTCATTATGGATATGAAACAATTTATTAATAGCAGACTCAAAATATAATCGAAAGAAAATTAAGCAATTTCAAATAGTATACCAGGAAATTCAAATTTGCCCCGTTAAAATTAATGTGGACCCTCATTGATTGAGGTATTCAGTGTGAAATAAGATATAATTCCGGCTATATGATTAGTAATTTTAAAAAAGAGATAAATGTTAGATTTTATTTATTTCAATTAATAATGCGCCTAAAGGTTTGGTCAATATTTTTTCTTTGTTCAAATTGAATTTTTGTATCACTTGTATACTAGTTTAAACTTTTCTCTTTGTTCATATTAAATCTTAATCATAGTATTCCATTCCTTTTATTTTACTCGACTCTATATCTATTTTACAAATTAAGAGAGTTTATGACTTTTTTCGTATGACTATGATCCTTAGTTATAAATAACTACATAAAAAAAGTTTTAAAGTTACTTTATTTATAGTAGTATAATTTTCTATTTATAGTAATATGAGTCAGTTAATATAAAACAAAAAAAATATCGACTTGTCAACTCTATTTATAGTAATATGATTTTCAAGGGGCTTTTTTCTTCTCATTTTCACTTAAGAGGAGTATGATTTGCCTAGTGTGTTACATATTTGGAGCAAATTTAAGTGAGATGGTATTATTATTATTATTATTATTCACTATTTATTTTGCAACTGAACTTTGTTGAAACTAAATTTGACAGCTTGTGAAAACTGAATCCTTACAAAATCATTACAGCTGTGTAATTGGTTTTTTTCGACAAAAGGATATATATCCCCTCTTCCGCTGAAATGTTTGACATTGTAGTATTGTCTCTTGTATGCACTACCTTATAAATGACTTGATTGTTCGGATCGAAATAATAAAGTGTTATGTGAAGTTAAATCAGATAGCAAATAATAATATAATTTGATTTTCTAAATAATACTCTTGAAATGATAAAATTATGAACGTTATTATATCGGTATAAGAAAAATAATTTTTATTTATAAATGATTTTTTATTTTGATTTTTCTAAAAAAAATCAAAATAAAATATAATTATTAAAGAATTTACATTAGAAAATTTAGGACAAATCGTATCACCGATTGGATTTCTTAGACAAACAATGCATGAAACTTGAACCTCTTTCGAGAAATACTTCTTCAAGAAACATCGATCTTCAAAAAAATGTCATAAATGGCTTGCTTTGTTTTTTTTTCTAGAACTTTAGATGACCCAAAAGAAACGATAAGGTTTATGATAGAATGGTAAGTAATTTTTTATCCCTAATTAGAGGTATTTTGGATTCGAGTCTTCCAGAATACGGAGTTACTTTTGTTAGAAAGCGTTTTACCTCCGCATATAAGACTTTTTACCTCCGCATATAAGACTTTCTTACATAAATTCAAATTTAATCAAGCTACAATATAAACATCGACAGGAAAAAAAATTGATGACTGGAAAAGGCTTCGAAGCATGTGATAAAAACTTAATTCAATGACAATTTGATATACACTATTAATGTTCATCACGGAAAGAAGAAATACAACATTTTTTTAAAGATAAAATTATATATGTAGAATTTTCAAAGACCCAAGGACCACCTAGCTATGAAAATTATATTTCAATTATGTAGAATATAATGTGCATGTATATGAACAATTTATACGAAATATATTATGTGATATGAGTATATGATCGAATTAGCGAAAGATTTATTACCTCCAAATACATTGCATGTACAATTATATAGTGAATTATTATAAATAATTATAGCATTATTATTATTTGGTGTATGTTAATCATTAATTTAATCATATATTAATGGATGATTTAATTGAGATGTGTTGGAATAGTCTGTTGAAAATTAAATGCATTTATTTGAGTAGTGAATTTATTTTTGGAGTTAGGAAGGTTCAGTATCTTGCAGAGTTCATCAAATTAGTTAGGGAATCCATTTTCATTAATGGACACATTTAATGATGTAGTTGTATTAATTTAGCTTTCTATGCTTATTGGATGTTGATCGCGGTTGCTACTTGCTGGTACTCATTTTCCAACGACAAGTGAGGTCGGGAGACTGTAGAAGATTATTTAAAATTATTTTAATAGATCATTAATTCAGAAAAAGGAGATCCTTTTTTTGAGTTTATAGTTACTTCTTCACCGCTAATTTAAGCCAATATTTCAAAATTCAAACCTGTTCTATGTTTGTCATTTTTTTAAAAGTAGAAACTAAATTTTAACCAAAAATAATAATTTATATTTTCGAGTTAGGTCCGTATTCTTCTTACATATTTTACTACATTCTAAAAAGGCTTACTTTTCGATTACATTTGATTTTGATTGGCCACTCAAAAATCAAACGCCCCACCTAATTTTTAGATATAAAACACTTTATCATTCGAAATAAAACTTTTTAATAAATTTTTTGATTAATTATACTTTTTAAAAGTGAATACCGAACATCAAATGAAAAAATCAAAAGGATCAACTTAACAACTCTATATTTTCCTTATCAGTACATACAAAAATTTTAACGGAAAAGGGTCAAAATTGCCCCTGAACTATGCGAAATAGACCACTTATACCCTCCATTACATTTTGGGATCAAAAATACCACCGCCGTTATCCTAAGAGACCACAAATACCCTCAAGAGTTAACACCCCAAAATTTTACTGACGTGGCAAGCCACATGGGACTAATCCCTCCACCTAAGCGTTGCCAACTAAGATCCACTTCAAAAGAACTTGACCTTTAGTGGCGATAAAGTCGCCACAAAATCCCAAAATATTGCCACTAAAGGTTATGAGTGATTTTTAGTGGCGACTAAGGCTCCAACAACCATTCTCTAGTAAAACCTATTTTTTCAACAAAAAATATGATAATTAATTTTTTATTGCAACCTAATTTTCTAAAATAAATAACTTGCAATATCAATATTAAAAAAATCCAATATTATTATGAAAAATCATCAAAATTACTTCTCGATTCAAATCTCCTACTATATAATGCATCATTGTACATTTTATACATTTACATATGACATAAAAATAAAACATACAATGTCTTCAAACTCCTACTTAATCGATATCATTTTTGGTTTTTTAAAAATAATGAAGAAAAAAACACAAAATTATTTAATGTTAAAAAATTTTAGTGACGATTTTCTGGGCTTTTGTGGTAACTGTTGTTCGCCACTAAAGGTCTAGTTCTATTGTAGTGAATCCTAGTTGACAATGCTTAGGTGGAAGGATTAGTCCCACGTGGCTTGCCAAGTCACTAAAAATTTGGGGTGTTAACTTTTGAGGGTATTTGTGGTCTCTTAGGATAACAACAGGGGCATTTTTTATCCCAAAATGTAACGAAGGGTATAAGTGGTCTATTTCACATAGTTCAGGGGCAATTTTGACCCTTTTCCGAAGTTTTAAAAACAAAGAAAAGTAAAAAGGAATCGAGATCGCGCGGCACAAAGAAGTACAAAATCTACCTGGATATTCACTTTTGACTTTTTCAAGAAACAAAAAAAAATGAAATACAAGGGACTTTTGAGCCAAAAAAGTGACAAGTGAATTAGTTAATTAGCTCGTCGATGTCTGTTTGAACCTGCGATATGAAATTGAACTTTAATTTGAACCTATATAATCTAAATTTGATAAATCATCTATCTTTAAATGAGTCGAATGGAACAAAAGAATGTGATCTCGTTTAGCAGCGTATGGGTGTATAGTAGGGGTAGTAGCTGCATGATCCGAGGCGTGGGTGGGTGGGCGAGACCAAAACAAAAGCAATAAACATGATGATTAACCTCATATGAGTGTCAATCATTTCTCTTCTCTTTACCTCCTTTCCATATCACTACACGCCGGCCTTCTTATATTTTCAAAAACTTGATCAGAAGCGGAGTCAGAATTTTAAGAATTTGAGTGATGTTGGAATATATTAGGTAACACATTTTTTCTATCATGCTCACACATTTGAAAAATTCTTACTAAAGCCAGAAAATTTGGTCAGAAAATTTAAAAACTATAATAATTTTTTTATTTAAAAATAAATTGATGTTTTTTTCATTTTTTAGTTAAAAGGATAAAAAAAATAAAAATATTTAAAATGATAAAATAACATAGATAAAATACCATTTTGGCCAAATTTTCTAACAAAGATTTTTCCTAACATGTTTTGTCTTGTGATATTTTTCTCATGTGAGGACAAGTCAAACTTGCCCATTTTTTTAGGGACAAGTGTCAAAAGATGACACACTGTTGAGTTTCTACCTCAGCAAATAAAGACACCAATTTAATTACTAACGTACAACTATAATAAGTAATAATAATAATTATTATTATTATATTGATGAAATTTTATAAATGGAATATGAAACAGTGATATGTACGATCATTATAAGAGGTAGAAGAGTTATTTTCAATCAATTTAATCAACATAAAATTTAAAGAAACAAACAAAATACTAGTTCCTACTTTGATTACTCTCTTTTTTTCCTTTCAAAATCCATGAATGTGCAAACCTTCTTCAATTTGACCAAATACTAGCCTTTATAAGAAAATTTACTTAAATTTTTGTCCAAACTTCCATTTTAATCATCGACATAATTTTAGTGTTGCAATTTTGAAGTAGCAAACTCCAGTCGAATGAGAAATCAATTAATTTCGAAAATTGACATGACTCTACGTACGACATGACATTAAATACTTATTGACATTGATTATCCCAATTACACATCTTTGACTTCAACCCAACTTAATTAATTTAACCAAAGTAATCATACAATTTTCTTATTCCTTTTATGGTTTATGATGGCTCAAAACATGAGTAAAACTATACTAATATGTTTATTTGAAGCAAATCTTATCGATGGACGTGCTAAAAATATAATCAAAGCTTGAAGATCATTAACTAGAAAACTTTACCGTTAAAGGGATAGTAGGATGAACTGGGGTTTACCTCTTCACCCTTGATCATAAGATTTCGTGTTAGGGAATAATGGCGGAGCTATATAGTTTCAAAGTGATAAAATTGAATATCTTTCGTCAAAAATTATATATTATATATATATAAAAATTATTCTATTATTGAAATTTTACACCTTTACTACGGTTAGGAAGCACTTTTCCTTTTAATTAAACTTAATACAAATTGAATCTATATTAATCAGACCAGTAAATACGTAACGCATAACAAATATAGGGACTGTGAAGATTTTAATTGGAATAAGGTCATGTCCCACATATTTATAAAGTTACATCTATCATCATTAATCCCACTATCAATCTTCCCAATTTAGTACCGATTTTACCCCTCCTTAAATTATTTCTGAGAAAATAACATTTTTCATGATGAATTAATTTTGTCATGTTAATTAAACACACACTAATATAATTAGAGAGAAATCAAATCCCACAAAGTGAGTGTGGTGGTTGAACAGCCAAAAAATGATATTAAAAAAAAAAAAAACTCAAAGTGTCTGAACTCCTTTGGTAATTCTAGAATTGACAATGCACTCACTCACTCACCTGTCTATTTTGTTGGCTTCGATACGTTATCAAGTTTGTTGGTTTTTTCGGTTAGTTTCTCATTTGATATTCAATATTTTTTTAAAGTAGTAATTAATCTGATTATAGTCATATAATACTATTAAAAGAAAAACATTCTTTATTTATCTATTTTTTATTTTTTAAAATTTGAATTTGAAATTTCAAATTAAAAGTCAAAGAAGTTTATCCACATGGACACGATCCTTTAGTGGTTTAAGTTTGGTATACGAAACTAAGTGGTGAAATTCCAAATTTCATATCTGCCAAACTAAGTGTTTTTGGCAATTTTGTCCACAATAACAATTAACTAGCTGTTATGGACGACATAGAAAAAAAAAATCAACAATATTCAGTAAATCATTCATTACCCCAATTACATTAACCACTTAAATTTGGCCCTATTATATTTATTTCAAATAAATTCAAGATAAGAGTTTTGTCATGACATATTCCATCAGTTACACTAGATAGATATTATATTTATAAAATACGATTCACTTTTAAAATATATTGGTGAATGGTGATAATCAGAATGGGGCAATATATAAATTTCATATAATTATAAAAAAAAACTCTTTTTTTTAAAACATTTTGTAAGTCTGAATAGAGGAATGGGCACCTTTTAGCTGCAACATAAATGACAATAAGTTTTAATTAAGTCAGATAATACGACATATTACGTTTTTATTTTTTTGTGATAATAATTGATTTTATTCAATTGATTATATAGGTATGTACTATGTAGAATTTCAATTTCATTAAAATTGCTGAGATAAATGTCAGGTGACTTGACGTAATGGGATAAGGAAAAAGATATATATATACCAAACTTTCTTTCCAAAAAAAGAAGAAGAAAAAAGAGAGAAAATGATAGGAAACTAAATTATTTTCCTAGAGTACCTTATACACTTAATTATAGTGACATTAATTAATTAAAAAGGTTTAGTGACTTACAGCAGAAAATCAATCAAATAAAGAAAAGCATTCTCCTAGTATTCCTCATGACTGTCTCTTAACTGTTAATCACATTTGAGTCAATCCATGATTTGCTGGAAACTTAGTACTACTAAACTAACTTTAGGTGTAGGAGTACAATTAAGAATATATGTCTGCCGCAGTACGGCCAATTTATGCATATCTCGATTAATTTAACGAAATATTTATCATCTCATACTAATAAAACAAACGGATAACTCTATATTATAAATAAAACATCTTGTAAAGATGGCTCTAAATAAAAATAGAAGAAAAACCTAACATGTTTGAACATGATGTAACATAAATGATTAATTATATTGGAGTCGTTTGGTAGCTAATTAGAGTCATATAGTTGTTAATAATGCATTGATAAAATATGAATAAATTTATGCATTATTTTATGTAGGAATTATTAATCAAAGTTAAAATTGCAAATTTAATATTAGATTAATTTTATACGTAAATAACTTACCAGCTATTAAGCATGATGTTACTTATATAAAAATATAATATCTACACAATCAACCTCCAAATCAGCTACCAAATGCCCCTCTTGAATTTTTAGAAATCCTCAATTAGAAAAAATCTAGAATTATGAATTTGAGAAAGTCCAAATTTTGAAAATCTTTGTGAATCATATGATATATTAAAAATCTCATTTATGATGATAATAATAATACTCACGTCTGTAATATATTTCAACGCTTAGAAATTGGAATGAAACATCATTAATTTGATGGATCTTGATCCTTTTTAAAATTCATTAATATAATTGTGATTCTATTTTTAAAATTATCTACTTTAATATATTAATGTAAATTGAAGATATGACATATAATGAAGTAGACATAGATATTCGATAATTTGTTAATATATTGTGTAGACTTGAGATGTATACTCTGCATACAATATTGTCACGACCCAAATCGAGTTGTGAGTGGCACCCACACTTAACCTCCTAGGTGGGCGAACCAATGAATTCAATCCCAACTTATATTTATCATTCAACTTACAAAATACTAATGCGGAAGCTTAAATCTTATTAGTGTAAGAAACACAAATTCATTATAGACTACTATATGTCATTCCTAGAACCTGAAAGTCATCACATCAAGGACATCTAATCTCCAAATACTAAGTCTAAGAGTATCAAAGACACTGTAATAAATGAAATAAAGTAATTTGTGTTCGAAAACTAAGGACATCAGGTTATGACCGAGAGAATCCAACCCAAGCTCGAATGAATAGCTCACCCTTGAACCTGATATGCTGAGACTGGCTAGAGCTGAGGGAGAGTCAAAGTCGTTGGTACACTCGCTGCACTCCATAAAAGGAAACAAAGAAAAACACAAGTAGGGCTCAGTACGGGGCAACATGTACTGAGTAGGTATCATCGGCCAACCCAAAATAGAAACTAATATACAATGAATAATAGTATAAAATCAACTATGACACTTAGCAAGTGGCAAGCAACAAACAACATGAACTAGTGACAACAACACTAAAGTAAGTACGCAATCAATCACAAAATCAAGCACACATATGGGGACTCATGCCTCCACACCACGCTCATTTGGAAAATGGGTTCTTTGAGATTGAGTACATTAAGTTAATTCAATATCTTTTTCCTTTAATGTTACCGTGTCGGAATGTGACACTCCAATCCAATTATACTGTGTCGGAACGTGACACTCCGATCCAATAATATCGTGTCGAAACGTGACACTCCGATCCAATTATACCGTGTCGGAATGTGACACTCCAATCCAATTATACCGTGTCGGAACGTGACACTCCGATCCAATAATACCATGTCGAAACGTGACACTCCGATCCAATTATACCGTGTCGGAACGTGACACTCCGATCCAATAATATCATTAATTTATCATTTATTATCACCACTTTTCAATTCATTAACAATATTTCATCAAGCCTTCTTTATTCAAGGCATCACTTCGATAGATAGGATTTCAGATTATAAATTTCACGGTCTCGGGATTTCAGATCAATCACAAACCACACAACCAAGCCACACAACCACACAATCAAGTACATAGAGAACTCACAATATCACTTGATGCATATCAATGACTATTAAGAGTCTATCTATCAAATAGAATAAACCATAATCTACCTCCACCGAAGAACCGAAGTCAAGCAAACTACTTCTCCAATGACTTTCCTTTCCACAATGCCTCCGAACCTTTCCAATCTATCAAGTATATATGCATAATTTGTAAGTTAACGAGTCTATAGACACCCATGTTACTATATGTCAATTTACCCAATTCTATCAATTTTCCTAATGTTCAAGCCTAAAGATAAATCTTAATTCCTTCAATTAGCGTAACTTTAATGATATTTAAATAATCCAATAAACCTTATATTTAATAACCTATCTCAATATATCTAAATTTAAATTATAATGTGATAATAATAAGAACCATTCAAAATTGGAAACTCACTAGTTTGCGAAACCAGTAGCATACTACGGAAATAAATCACAGAACTAACCTTCCAATCTATGTGTGTTATCACACCATGATCATTATCCAATGATTATATCATGGATACTTTTGAGCATATATTCCTCAAATTCACAAGGAACACAAGTAGCCGTAAGAAAATTATTGGATTTAACATCACAATTTCTAATTCTCTTCTTTAATTCTTTCCACTCAACTTTATTACTATAATAATGTCTTTTGTCCCTAATTTCCCTATACACAACCATAATATAATAATAATATTAATATTAATCTGCAACAACTACATCTACAACCCAAAGCCGCCACCACTCAACTTGCACTACATTTATTCATCCCTAAATATTTGAATATTTGATATTGCACCACATGCAAACTCCTAATGGTAACTCTAAACCATCAAATATAAATTAAGGCAATTGAAGAATGAAGTTACCTGGGTGTCGGTCTTCACTGGTAGACGTCGCAGGTAAGGTTTTCCTCTACCGTAAATCTTCTTGTCTAGTCTTTTAATTATTTAGGGTAAAGAATTATCAACTTATAATTAAATAATTACTAAACCCTCTAATTTATTCTTATCCATGGGCCATATGGTAATTTAATTAAATAATTATGGATTTAGTCTATTAACTACCAACTAATAAAAACAATTAAAACCACCCCACTAAATTTATAATTGTAGTTACGAATAGTCCAAGATACTCATTTAGAATCTATCGGAAAGTATTTTACAAAATAAAAATCTCTAGTTCTCAAAACGACCAAAAGAGTCGATACAAATATATTATGTAATAATACAATACATAAAGAATTTAGATATTCTGGGATTTGTTAATGTATATCTAGACATAAGAAATAAATTTTATATATATTATCCTTTTAGCTTACGTCAAAACACGTGTGACCAATCTTAAATATTCAGGAGTTAGAAAACAAACATTAATTCCAAAAATATTTATACTCTTGATTTAAAAAAAGAAAGTGACATGCAAATGCAAGAGAATTGAATTAAAGGTCATAAATATATACTACATGTTTCCATTTTTATTTTATTTTTTATACTATAGTAACACAAAGTATTAAAGTGACTGTCACCAAAGTCAGTTTGGAGAGAAATACAACACATGTAGTATGTAATTAAAGTTAATTGGGAATCTTTTCCTTAATTACTTCCTTCAAAGTATCAAAATAACTTTAATTAGGAAGTTTTTAACCAATGTTTCATGTGTTCACATGGTTATACCCAGGTATTTTCAATTGTTTTTTCTATTCTTTTATTTTAACTTTACTGTCCTTTGTTAAATGTAATACTTCTTCTGTCCCTAATTACTTGTCCATTTTGACAAATCAAGAAAGTATAATTTTTTTAAACCTATTATACCCTCAATTAAATGACTAATTATTTTGAAAAATGTAGAACTTTTCATCCACTTCATAATTAATAGGGGTAAAATGATAAACGCACTATGTCATTAATTATTTTCTTAATAGGTGTGTCTATTCAAAAGTGGACAAGTAATTAGGGACCAAGGGAGTACAATACAGACATCCTCCGTTCATTTTCAAGTGTTCAGTATTGACACGTTTCATAAGTAGCTAGCTATATAGAATGACACATGTAGTATGTAATTAAAGTTAATTGGGAATCTTTTCCTTAATTACTTCCTTCAAAGTATCAAAATAACTTTAATTAGGAAGTTTTTAACCAAT
>JAJOOR010028704.1:0-10308 GCA_036250505.1 Solanum acaule
GTTAAAAAATAATGGCATGAATGAGCCTTTTCTTAAACGGTAATGGCATAGATGAGCCAAACTTTTAACGGATGGCATAAATGAGCCTTTTCTGAAAGTTCGATGGCATATTTGAGCCTTTTCCCTATAATAATATGAGTATTCATATTTACCCATATTATTCATTGAATAACTCGTTTTTACCCATTTAAAATATGAGTCGTGTAAAGCATATTACCCAAGTTTGTTTAACTCATTTTTGATCTATTCATTTTCGACTCGACTCACTCATTTGCCACTCCTATTCATATTAAAGAGATCACTCATCATTAAAGGATCGGTGCGGAATTTTTCAAAAAAAAAAAAGCGATATATTTGATGAATTCGCCTATTGTGTTGGTCAAGGGGCACTAATTCAACTTGCAAACAAAAAGCCCAAATGAATGGAAGGTGTATATTATAAGTATAATTTGATGGTTCAGCGCCAAACAAATCACAATATGAACTATTCCATTTCCACCGCCATGCAACAACTCATACACGACAAAGTATTTTCCGCAGGTAACGCCGCTCCATCTGTATAATCAAATTATAAAATACGATAACTAATACACATTATTTTCTCCAATTCATCCTACCAAACCAATAGAATAAGATTTATCAGAGGCATTTAAGATGGAATATGACAGAAAAAAAGACGATAGATTTTGTACAAAATTAAGTACATAATTAATGTATAATTATAGATCAATTCCCCTGCCTGCCATGCCTGATCATGGAGGAGTTAATTATCATTTTTCTGCAAAACACCCAGAGACACTGGCAACAAAAGTGTAGAAAGTAAATTGTAATTCCAAGCAAAAACTTTTATTCTTTTGATTCCCTAAACACTATCCAAAAAAAAAAACATGGATTTCTTTTGATTCTAAACAATCTTCATGTTATATTATCTTTCTTAACTATCTAACACCACTATCCAGAACTAGTAAACAAAACTTCTAAAACTTCGTACGTATGATTTATCGGTCAGTAAGTCCAATCCTGCGGAAGAAGTAGCTCTTGTGACATCGTTGCTGGTCGTGAGTATGTACTGCCCGATCTCAAATTACGTCTCGGTTGAGCCACTGCCGTATTATTTGGATATTGCGAACCATTGGAATGAATCAACCTGGTTCTGCCTTGATAACATGTGGATTGAACCTGATTCTGTTGCCTAACATCCATAGCTTCTAAGTTCAAGTTCAGGGCCTGGACCACTCTGTCTGGTAGTAAAACTGTTGAACATCCTGCTAATTTCCAAATCTTGTTAGGACCGAAATAATAATCTACTGTCATTAACCATTTATCAGAATCTAAACACAAGAAAGGGAAATGAAATCTGAGTCAAACAGATTAGCTGGTAGTACTAAAATTTGAATCTTTCTTTGCTGTTCACACCAACCCAAAAAAGACATAGACCAATTGGAAAGCATCTATATGAGTAGACGCTGACACTAAAGAACAAGTCCAAAACTAGAGTCATCTTCCACTATCAACACCAAGAGACTATCAATAAAAATAATTAAGACTAAATCTTCTCCATTAAGTAAATAATTCAAATCTATATCCATAGAGTCAACCAAGTGGTAATACCACTTCACTAATCAATGAAGTATTTTAGTTGGTAATATCAATCTCTCTACCTACATCGGGGAAAAAGGTATACCTGGTTTCTTTCGAGTTTCAGTTTGTGTCCCAATTCTTCTGGGCAAGAAAACACCAGTTCCAGCACACTCTCTTTTAGGATTTTGATTTCCCAGGAAAACAGCGCGCATGCCTGAGCGAGGCTGCTGCTGAAACTGAGATTGTTGCAACGAAGGCCAACCAGAAATTGAAGAATTCATAGGTCTAGCAGCTCCATCTTGGCCTCTGCTATGAGAGAATTGCTGGTGGTTCTGGTTCAACGGATACTGAACAAATCCACCTTTATCAGAACCCAATACTCCATGGCCTTGCTTCATTAACTGTTGTTGTTTCAATCGCTGAAACTATATTCCATAGATAAACAAACATATAAGTTAAAAAGGCAAAAAAAAGAAAAAGGTGGGATTGTAGCAGTATCAAAGCTTACTTGAGCTATTTGCAACTGCTGGTAAGAGAGCGACGGCTGATTTGAATATTTTGGGGGCAATCCAGTTTTTGTCTGATAAAGTCCGGCAGCTTCCTCCAGCATCCTAATCCTCGCGACTTCTCCGGCAGCCGCATAAAATTGATCAAAAGCTCTATCCCTTTGGTTCACCGGCGGCGGGGAAGAGGCCTGTGAAGGACAGTTTGGGCTTCCATGGCTTGATCCCTGCTTGCACCCGTATAACGTCGACTGAGGCGAACATGATAAACTCCAACCCTAGAAAGTAGAAAAACCAAAACCCCCAAATATTCATCAACCAAAAACACACCTTAAAAACCAAGAAAAAAAAAAAAAAAAACGACCCAGAATCAAAAGATACCTTCGTGTTTCCATAGCCGAACCCAGAGTCCTGAAGTGCAGAGTTAGCCATTTTCCGAGTTAACCCATTAATATACTCTTCTTCATCACTCTCTGTATCTACTGACCCGATCACAGACTCCACCGGCGAACTCAGATCCGAGTGAGTTCCAAATGGGTTAAACCAGGATCCAAAATCATCCGTCAGAAACTTTGAAGGAAGCCAAAACTCACAATCATCCACCTTCTTCGCCATCTCAACAACTAAAGAGTCGAGTAGAGAATCACAAAAGTTACTAGATATGCTTAATGAAGAGCTTTAACTGATCCAAACGTTGCTGCTTCTTTACGATACAAGTAATAATTACAGCCACAACAACCCCTTTAGTGCTTTTTTGTTCTATGAAAAAAGTGGCAGTTGCAGTAGCAAATTGAGTATGAGAAAATCAGGGGATGTGAAAAAAAATCTAAGGGATTTTAAAGAGAATGGGATATGGTGGGGCTTGCAAGAAAGGAGTTTGCATAACCATTTTTATATCCAGTTGGTGTGTCAGTAAGTGCCAACTAGCAAATCCTAGACTATTAAATGCAAAATTTGTGATAATATGCATGTATTCAATAACCACTAAATTGACAATATTACTCTATTTGATTATTATAGTATCACATTTGATCCAAGATTTAAAACTTAAAAATTTTAAATTGTTGAGTTCGACTAAATTCTTATTTTAATCACTAACTTCACCTTTGATGTTCAATTTCTAAAGTTTGTTTAGATTGATTTATTTTAAGTATTTTAAAGCTAAAATAGTTTTTTTAAAGTGATTTTATAGTGTTTAAATAAGTTTTTTTAACAAAAAATATAAGCACTTAGTTTAAGCTAAAATGATTAAATAAGTCAAAAGTTTTAAGTTAAAATTTTTAACTTATATTTTTTTACTTACAAGTCAAAATTAAAAAGTCAATTCAAACAGATTTTGAGTCTTTTTGAATTAACTTAACAGTTGGTCAAATCTACTTTTTTAAGTCAATTTTAACTTTTAGAAATGTTTGAGAAAATTAAAAATAACTTAAAATAAATTTTAAATGACTTTAATTAGAGCCTTACTCATGATATAGGTTTCAAGTTTAAGAAGATTCTATGAGATTTACTAAAAGATTACAACTTATCTTGATCTTATTAAAGGAGAAAGCTAGTAGATTAAGGTTTCTACGTATTTTCTATCATACTTTGCTCGATAAAATGATTGATGATTTGATGTCATATACACCTTTATTATTCGAGTTTTGAATTTGAAATCTTAATTAAGAAAGAAAAGTCCGCTGAAAGAAAAGCCCGCTATAATCTTTAGTGGTTATAATATTATTTGATTTAGTTAGGATTTTTTAAAACAGAATTATGGTTTATTTGATATAAGAATGTCATTTCAACCTTAAATTAATATTATCTGATAATATATTATATTTTTGTATAACGAGTATTATAGTACATGAACAATATAAAATATTATTTTAAATACATTGTATATATACAAAGAGCATCGTGTAAGTTACTTTGTGGTATAATGATCAATGATCCATCCGTTGATAGTAGGTGTTACGTATTACATTTTCACTTATTATATAAGAGAGAGTTCTGTTGAAGCAGACACGTCTCCATCGACGTGCCTACTTCAATGTATTTCGAAAAAAAAAATTAAAAATTTATTTCTTTTGTTCAATTTTAATTTAATCAATGTATAATTTTTTCCAAAAAAAATTACAAATTTATTTCTTTTGTTTTACTTTCCAAAAAAAAAAATATTTAAAAAATTATTTCTTTTGTTCTACTTTAATTTAATTAGTGTATAATTTTTTCAAAATTATGAAATCCATTTTAGCTATGACTTTTAATTTTCAAGACTTCACGCTGAAGCAAGCACGTGTCCGTCAGCGTGCTTCAGAAAAAATATTAAATAATTATTTCTTTTGTTCTACTTTAATTTAATTAGTGTATAGTTTCTTCGAAATTATGGAATCCATTTTAACTATGACTTTTAGTTTTAATTTCATATTCTATAGTTATTGCTATATTATTTTAAATTTCGGTAATATTTATTTATATCTTATAACTACTTTGAGTAAAAAATCAATGATCGATATAAAAAATGCTTTAAGTATGGGCCTCTTCACATTAAATTTGCGCAAACAAAAGTACTTAACAACTTAAATATCTAAAAATCATATTAAAAATTAATTATCTTTCTAAATTTTACTTATATCACATAAATTAAAATAAAAAAATACTAAAATATTGGGCCCGTGCAACGCATGGGCACCTGTGTCTAGTTACATTTATAAGCTCCGGTCAATGTGTATAGAAATGGAAAAAATATCAAATATATTTTAGTTCACACCTATTGTTGGCTAGATTGTCCATATTAGTTGAGAAAATTAATCATTTGTCTTTTGTATGATTCAAGACAAATTCCATTTTATAAGATAATACTATTTCCGTTTTATATAAGTGGTCTAAATTTCATTTTTCGAAAGTTTAATTATGTGAATTTTGCTTAGTATTTCAAAATATATGTTTTCATAGAATTAACATGCGGAGAATCACAACTTGTAATATTTATTGTATAATTTTCTAATATTTAAATTTAAAATAGAATATATTCAATTTATTTTATTTATTCAATTTAATAAATGAGTCAAATTAATTTTTTTAAAAATATAAATATGACAATTATTTCGAGATAAAAGGGAGTACAATTATTACTTTTACTAATTTAGAACAAGGGCAAGTAGGCATCAAATGCTAGAGATCGTACACGGAGATGTAGAAAAGGACTATTAACTTGCGTTTGTAGATTTATTTTTTGCCCATTTTGATCTAATCCTTTAGTAAATTAAAAATTAAAACAAAAATCTAACATAATCTTTCATTTTCTTCTAGAAAAAACAATACCTCGTCTTAAAAGATAAAATACATAGGGTTGTGTAAAGATATGGTATCCGGAGCTAACTTAGACCCCAAAAATAGTTCATGAGGAAAGGATTATTATCCAAGGTTATATAAACACTTCACTAATTAGGGGTGTGTATCGATCGATTCGGTTCGGTTCGATTTATCGATTTTCAATTTTTAAATACGCTAAATAAATAACCTAACTAAGAAGATTTTTTTTTATCGATTTTGGTCTTTAACGATTCAATTTTTGGTTTAACCAATAATAAAATGCTTATAAAACAAATATATGACTTCTCCAACAATTTGACGCGACAAGACAATAATTTAACTTTACAAAACGCTTATAAAATAGAAAGAATAATAACTAACATGAAAAACACTATACAATTGCAACAGAAAGAGAAATTAAGAAGAATACAGTTCCTGCTTTAGATTTTAACATTTTATATAATGTGAAATTGTGAATTGAAAGCACAATCAAGTGTGAATTGAAGGCTAAGGGTAAATGCAGTAGTCAATAAGGTACTAAGATTAACAGTTACTACTCCATATTTATGTAGTAGTAAAGTAGTAAATTAATATAGTCTTAATAAGTTATTGGTTTATCCAATATTTCAATATTACGAAATCAAAACCGAACCGATATCCATATTTTTTTAAAAACCATTACCCAATAAAACGAATAGTAACATTTTCTAGATTCAATTTTACACCCCCTTACCAACCAATCTATTTCCCGATTAATATGAAACTTTAACCTATTCGCAGCCGCCCATGCAACCCTCGCAGTTGGACTCACAAACATAACAATTTATAATTATTCCAAAATAACATTGCATCATGTATATAAAATAACTTATTACATCTCATCTCAAATATTTTGGCAATGACAAATAATGTACATTAACTTTTTTTAATCACGCGGGTTTAAAACTCATTTTTTACAACAAATTAAACATTCTATCGAAAGATTATAAGATCAATTTTTGGAGACCATAGACAACAGCCTAATATTTTATCAGTTTAATTAAGGATTATATACTTAATATTTATACAACTTTTAAAAATATAAATCAAATCTAAACGGTGACCTAAAAATAGAATATTTGTGTAACCTAATCAATTTTCTCTTTAATACTTCATTGTCCTTATTCTTTTGTCACATCACTGACAAGTTATAGACTTTTTTTTTATAAAAATAAAAGTCTACGAAATTAGCTTTAATTATAAAGAGTAGGGACTCCATTCTTTCTCCTTTATCTATATCTTTGATTAATCCTTAAGAAAAGTGTTTGAAAATACTTTAGAATTTGACGAGAAATATTAGTTTCATTTCTGAATTATTGATCGCCTTAAAAATATTTATTTTCTTGACAAATTTCTTTTGCCGAAAAGAGGCAAAAGGAGGAGGAAAATCAAAACGAAAATGTGTTTGACAAAGTAAATATGTTTTGGTTCTTATGATCCAAGTGGGAGACAATTTTCAACTTAATCAAATAAACTTAGTACGAGAGTAGTAAATTCGTACTATTCTCACATATATTTCTTAATCATCTAACATAGGAGATTGGGACACACTATTTTTACTATATTTTGATTGAATTAGTGAGAAAAAATAATATTATACTATTTTACACGAAAAATAGGAAGCTTCTAGTATTTTATTAATGAGAAAATTGTATGAAATAACAAATCATTAATTCAAATTAAATGTTATAGTCATATTTTATTTGTAATTCTCAGCAAACATTTCATTTTTTTGTCATCTGATTCGGATAAGTTTAGAAAAGGCTTATAAGTACTTAGTTTAAGCTATCTATATAATGACTATAATAAGTTAAAAGTTGTAAGTTAGAATTTCTAACTTATAATCTTTGACTTATAAGTCAAAACTATAAGTCAATTCAAACGGGTTTAGAATCTGTTTGAATTGACTTAAAAGTTTGTTAAATTTATTGTTAAGTTAATTTTAGATTTTGAAAGTGTTTGACAAAGTTAAAAAAATAACTTAAAATAAGTTTAAAAAACACCTTAAAAAAATTAAAAGTAAATACTCCCCTACTTTTCATTTTTTTAAAACTTAAAAGTTACTTAAATTTGACTTTTCTTAAAACTATTTTTAAATCAAACTGCTCTTAATACTTTAGTTTAGAGCCTTGCTAATATGGGTTTCAAGTTTAAGAAGATTCTATGAGATTTACTAAAAGATTACAACTTATCTTGATCTTATTAAAGGAGAAAGCTAGTAGATTAAGGTTTCTACGTATTTTCTATATCGGTAAAATATTTGATGTCATATACATCCTTACTCTTAGAGTTTTGAATTTGAAATCTTAATTAAGAAAGAAAAGCCCGCTATAATCTTTAGTAGTTATAATATTATTTGATTTAGTTGGGATTTCTTAAACAGAATTATATATAGTTTATTTGATAAAAGAATGTCATTTCAACCTTAAAAGTTAAAAGTATAAATAATTAAATGAAATTGAATATTATCTGAAGATATATTATATTTTTGTATAACGAGTATTAGGGGTCGTTTGGTTTGAATATGAGTTATGATGGGATAAGTTATGTTGGGATTAGTTATGATGGAATAAGTTGTTCTGGGATTATTTCTTATTGAGTGTTTGGTTTGTTGTATTCCAAATAATATATATTGATAAATTTTAAGAACAGGTTATTTATTTACAAAATTACCCTTCACTTTATTTAAACTTTTAAATTTTTTCTTTGCGAGCTTTAGTTATTCATTTTTCGGAAAAGGGTCAAAAATACCCCTGAACTATTGGAAATGGATCACATATACCCTCCGTTTGATTTTGGGGTCAAAAATACCCTTACCGTTGGTGTATTGGCTCACTTTTACCCCTCAAAACTAACAGATGCCATGTCACTTAAAAAATCACATAAAATCATTTTTTTTTTGCTGACTTGGAAATTCAAATGGACAAAACTCCCAACATGGCAGCAACAATCCACAAGTGGGGTGGGTGTAATACACCCTTGGCTCAATAAAAGTCCTAAAATGACAAAATTACAGCGAAATTAACACAGCATTTTGATACGAAATTTTTATTTCACAATTCTTTATTAAAAAAAATACAAACTTTAATCACTTTTCAGTTTCTTCGGTTAGGAGAACGGCAATGGAAGGATTTTTTTTGTCCATTTGAATTTCCAAGTCAGCAAAAAAATATTGTTTTATGTGATTTTTTAGGTGACATGGCATCTGTTAGTTTTGAGGGGTAAAAGTGAGCCAATACACTAACGGTAAGGGTATTTTTGACCCCAAAATCAAACGGAGGGTATATTTGATCTATTTCCAATAGTTCAGGGGTATTTTTGACCCTTTTCCCTTCATTTTTTAAAATAAAATTTTTATTTTATTTAACTTAAATATTTTTGTTTATGTATCCTCATGATAAGTCTCATGTGTATTTAAAAATATAACTTTTTTCTTATTTAGCTTAAAAATAGAACTTCCCTCTTAAGTTTGTTAAAGAGAAGAAAATTTATGAGAAATCAAAATAAAATAAACATAAGAATTAGTCAAATAAATTCATAAATAAAAATTATATTTATATAATGTAATATTTAATAGAAAAATATGTATAATTATCATATAAATAAGGAGTAGTAAATTATTATATATAATAAGTGGGAATATCTACTACTTAGCACATGACAAGTGTTGGATGATATGTGATTAGATAGTGTTGTACATTCTTCTTTTATGGTTGTACCTTTAAAATTTATATCATTGGACAATTTAACACCATTAATTACCTACCTCATTTGGGCCCATTTATATATATATATAATAATCCACAATGCAAAGATTTTTATAGTATTTAGTTGAGAAAAGGGTCAAATGCCCCCTCAAGCTTTAGGCATATTTCCAACTACACACTTAACCTTTTCGGGGGTCCTATTACCCCCCTGAACCTTTTTATTTTTATATTATTTCACCCTCAGACGCTAATGTGTCCACATACGTGAACTCACCTTCGTGAGGCGCGTAACAACGTAATAAAATGTCCATGTGGAGTCCAAATAATCCTCCCAACGGTAACTTTACTCTTTATATAACCCATACATTTATTTTTTATTCTTTTCTCAATTCATTTATCTCCATCTCTTTTGTTCTTGAACAAAAGCTCTCTCTCTTCTTTGTTCTTCATCCACCATTTTCAAAGCTTGAATTTAATTGTTGTATCTTCTCCAACCCCAATTCGACAGCTTGATTTGTTTTTTTCACTTTGTGTTATTAGGGTTAGTAATGTCAAATGCAAAATTGAATAAGCTATGCATGGAAGAATCAGACCCAATGCTCAAAGCCATAGTACGATGCAAACATGGAAGTTTGTTGCATATGCAGACTTCTTGGTCAAAGTCGAATCCCGGAAGACGATTTTGATCTTGCCCCTACTATGGTGTATGTGAATTTTCTTCAGTTGTTTGATTTTATTGGGTTTAATTGATGTGAATGTTAATAACATTAATATATTTTTTTTATTTTTTCAGGAGAACAATTGTCATTTTTTCCGATGGAGAGACAGAGAAGAAATCGATCCAAGATCCCAATTTATCCTCCCAAAATTGGTGAACAAAATCAAAGAGTTGGAAGATGAAGTTTGGAGGAGACAAATTCAAATCAATGAGCAACAAGTTCTGATTGATAATTTGACAGTAGAGAAGAGGTTCAAACGAAGAAAGTTGAAATGGTGTACGTTTGATTGGAAGGTCATTTTGTGTATTTTGATTTGTGTTGTTGCCTTGTTCATCAACAACCTATTTCAAAGTAGGGTTCATTCAAGTATTGAACTAATTGAATTGCCATAACGTATGTGAGTAGTGAGTAGTGAAAGGAGTTGAAACTCTCTTTTGGTTGTCATATGTAATATGAGAA
>JAJOOR010028705.1:0-12355 GCA_036250505.1 Solanum acaule
ATCAATGTTTAAGCAGTATGAATATCCCGAGTCATCAATGATCATATTAAAAATATGGTTTTGATTTGTTCTTTTTAGAAAGAGTTTTCAAGTGCCTTTGGGCTAAGTTTTGAGTAATTATCTCAACTAAAGAAAGATGTGTTTAAAACACTTATGAGCTAAAGTATTTTTGGGCTTGAGCACCAAATTGGGGGAGCGTTCAAAGAACTCACAGCCCCCATAGAACCATGTAGCCAACATGGGATTTCTCGGGTCATACTTTTTAGATGACCACGAAAGTTAAGCTAGCTGATCCACTAAGCAAAAGTAAGGTCCTATATCACGGCAAGGTATATGATGTTCCTTGGGCAACGTGAGGTAAAACGTTGTATCACCACTAAGTTTAATAGTGGTGGTTTATCGGTTAGAGAAACTCCCACAGCAGTAGAAAGAGCTTGGTTCCTCGATAAGTTCTGCTTAGTATGGATGGGGGTATGGGACTTCATTCATTCATTGCACAAGTAGACTTTGAGAGGAAGCATGGTATTTTCATGATATTATAAATATGATTTTTACGTCATGTTTTAAGTAGTTTTACAAAGCTTTATATATATTATATGTGTCTTATTGCTTTATATTGAGTTCAGTTATTCATGAGTTGAACAGAGCCAAGGTAAGTGTTCTCTTGTATTCCTTTCAAGCTTTAGTTGTGGTTTAGCTTTCCAGCTCGCATACTCGTGCATTCCATGTACTGATGCCAGTTGGCCTGCATCTTATTATGATGCAGTCACAAGTACCCCGGATCAGCATCCTGCACGTCGTTGACCCAGCTGAGCAGTTCATTGTCAGTGGAGCGCCTCCTTGCTTCCGGAGGACTCAGTTATTTTGTTCTCTTAAGTTTTTTTTTATTAGGGTGTTGCGGGGTCTGTCCCAACATCCATCTAAGTATTCTAGAGTCTTCATAGACAGTCAGTCAGTTAGTTTTGAGTCTCTCCTCTATATATATATATATATATATATGTAAATATCCTATTTTGAGATTAAAGTTGCCATTGTGGCCAGATTTTATAAGTTAAGTTGTTTTGTAACCTTGCAATTTCCCTAAGTTATTCTGTTGAGTTAGGTTTCCGCTGAGCTAAGAAAGCCAGGCCAAGGGTTCGCTTGGGGCCAGCAATGGTCTCCGTGTGCCGGTCCCGCCCAGGGTGTAGGCTCGGGGCGTGACATAGACGGTATTGGATTGAGGACGATTTGTTTTATTTCAAAGATGGAGAATCGTAGTTCCTCAGGATGATGGGTTGCGAAGAAAACTTCTAAACGAAACACATGATAATGTGTATGATGGACATCCATATGCTGAAAGGATAATGACACTACTGTCCCAAAATTATTTCTGGATGAAAATGGATGATGACATTGAGACCTATGTAAAGTCATGTTTAGTATGTCAACTAGATAAGACAGAATAGAAGAAGGAAGTTGGATTAATGTAGTCTCTACTTGTAACACCCCGAAAACTAGTAAGTTGAACTAGTGAGTTCTAGTGCCTTTCATAAGAGGTTGGAGTGTGGTATGAGGATTAAAAGTTGTAAAAATGATTCCCGTACTTAGAATAGGGGTTTAAGGGTTATGGCGTCAAGGTATGACCCCCTCAAGGACCACCTAAGGGGTCCTTGAGGAGGACCTTTGGATCAGCCCAAAAGCTGTAAAGAAAACAACATGGTCCACAGATAGGCACCTACATACCGTGGGTGGACCCACGCCCCGTAGGTGGGTGTTGTGGGTCGAGGATTGGCCTCCCCTGATATCCCTAGTTCTAGTAAGGAACCACGAAGTAACCAGAACGGCCCATCAACCCACCCATGGTCCGCGGATGGGGGTTTCGTAGGTCCCTTCAGTTTTCAGCTTTTAGTTTTTAAGTTGGGACTTAGGAAGTTAATTAGTAAATAATTAGGGGTTAAGGGAGGTCAGTTAGTTATTTATTTAGACACCTATAAATAAATAATAAGACCCTAAACTAAGTCATTAACGTATTCATCTAAAGAACCCACTTCCTCTCAAATATTTCTCTCTCTAGAAGCAAACAAGAAGAAGGAGAAGAGGGGCAACAACTAGGTCGAACTCACCATTGAAGCAAGCTTTCTTTAGGGATTTAAGTTGACGTATGGTTAGTTTATTCATCTATGGGTTCTTCCACCCATAGAGTCCCCTAGGTTTCCCCTAATTTGTGAAGAAGAACCCTAATCTAAGCTAGGGTTACTTCCAATGTGTGGGTTTTAGATGAGTATGATTCCAATTGGTTGGATAATACTTATATACGATTAATCTAGTGTTGATTCATGATATTATGAAGAATTTATGTGAATTCCATGAATAACCCTAGAAATCAAGTATGTGGGTTTATGTCTTGTGAAGTGAAATTGATGATTCTTGATATATTCTCTAGAATTGTTATCATGTATAGAACGTATTCAAGTATTAGAATATGAAAGCATGAATTGATACTAGGTTTATGAATGTATGATAGATCATGAATTGTCACGATTGAATTTGGGACATTATGATGAAGTATGCTTAGAATTGCCTATGATTACGGATTGTGACTAATAGGTCTTATGATCTAGTATAGTATGATGAATGTAGAGAAAGCTTGAAAGTAGGGATTGAAGTCATAATGTTGATTATTAGGGCTTATAGAGTAAGTCTAATATGATGAGATAACTTGCATGAAATTGGTATACAAAATAGATAGTGTTGTGGTGGAAAGCTTTACCCATGTGACCTACCTAGAACTATATGAATGCGTGTATGTAGAATGTGAAAGGTATTCTCACATAGAATGGTTCTAATAGAAAGGTTAATCACCTAAAATGAATCAAAGCATGTTAGAATAGGATAGCTTGAAGTTGTGATATATGATCCCTTCATGTATAGCTTGTTTAGGTAGCTTGAGTTAGTAGTTCTCATGGTAGCTTGGGATTGAGGAATTACACTCTCCTAAGGTTAGCTTGAATTAGCAATGGTAGGGATGTTTTTCATGGTAGCTTTCATTAGTATAGGCATGGTAGCCTAGGATTGAGGAAATATACTCTCCTAAGGGTAGCTTGAACTAGCATTGTTAGAATGCCTTCATGGTAGCATGACTGGTTAGGCCAACACCATTTCATGGTAACTTAGGATTGAGGATTTATACTCTCCTAAGGATAGCTTAGGAATGAGACACCATACTCTCCTAAGGGTAGCTTAGGGTTGAGGATTCATACTCCCCTAAGGGTAGCATGTATTATATTGAATGTTTGCATGGTAGCTAGGTTGTGGTACTTGTACTCTTCCTTGTATAGCTTGGTTTGCATGATAGTGTGTCTTACCATGGTAGTTAGGTCTAGCCTAGTAGTGTGCTATTCTTTGATAGTCTAGAATGATAAATAGTAAGCATTGAGTAAGCTAGCCTAAATAAGTACTTAGTCTGAGTGGTGCTATGGGATGTCATTCATACATGGCACAACTATTACTTAAAGTTACTTATGAAGTGTTCTCTTATGTGATGTATGCTTAGCTTGGGTTGTTGCTATAGTTGCCTTCCATGATATGATTGACTTAAGATGATAGTTCCTTGTCCATATGAAGTAGGTCAATAGTGACTCCTTCGAATAGTAAGCATGACTAAAGTAACTTCAAAGATATGCTTAGTATGGGTGGTATTATGGGATGCCACTCATGCATTGCACAAGTGTGCCTTGAGGTTACTTAGGAGTATAAATGCCCTTATGACATGAAAACCTAGGTCTTGACTATGAATGTGGACTATGCCAAGAATGACCAAAGAGAGGTACTTAGCTTAGATGGTATTATGGGATGTTATTCTTGCCTTGCACATGTATACTTTGAGGTGGCTTGTGAAGTAGCTCTTTTGTAATATGAAAGACTAAGGGTTGAAGTATGTAAATATGAAAGTCTAAGTTAAGACTATGCCATGAATATGATTTATCTCCTATACCCATTAACTATGTCTTATGTTGACTTGTGATGATATGATGCTTATGTTGGAGATTATGCTATGCTTATGTTATTATCTCTTATGCTTATGTCTTATGTTGACTAACCATTTTGAGATGCTCTTATGATGTTGAGCTACTTTTCATACTTGGTATATTTTGTACTAACGCATATTGCCCACATTCTAATCAAATGTATCGTTTCAGAGATTGTGTTCCTTGAAGGCTAGGTTTCCAAGAAGCAAGAAGAGTTGGAGAATTGGTGAGTCCTCATAGCTTCGAGGATAAACTCATTATGTTCCATTTATGTTTTAGACATTTGTATGGGATGCGTCCCAAGACTTTTATTTAAGAGTTTAATAGATGGTTTGAGACAAAGTTTCGAAAATGACTTCCGTTTGCTTTATTAAAGAATGTTTTCGATTGTATGGATAAAGTTTTTAAATTTCCATACTTTTCTACTATCTTATGTAATGACTATGCTAAGGTCTTGTATGAGACCCATTCGGGGTCAAGTACGCCATGTTACGTCTAGGGGGTACCCCTGGGTCATGACAAACTTGGTAATTAGAGCACAAGGTTTAGAATGTTTCTAGGATTGTCTCAAACCACGTCTAGTAGAGTCTTGTTCATAAATGTGAAGCGCGCCACATTTATGAATAGGAACCTATTGGATGTTTAGGAAATCTCATTTATTCATTCTATAAGTCGTGCTATAGAGTTTAGATCTAGTAGGTCTTTCTCCTAACCTTTGCCCTATGGTTTTTCAAGTTATGGCTAATACTAGGGCTAATGCTAGGAGGGGTGAGGAAGACAATGGAGAACAAGAGGTTCCTCTTCAAGTTCCAAACCAAGCTCTTCCTCAAGCTCCAAATGACCCTCAAATTGAGAGAATATCACTCTTGCGGAGTTTAGAGCTTCTATGCAATTGTTGGCTTAAGCCTTGACGGTGCAAGCCAATAGAGAGGTGGTGGCTCTGGCAAACCCAATAAGGGGGATGGGTGCTTTTAGGGTAAGGGAGTTTTTGAGGATGAATCCTCCGGAGTTTAGTGGCTCCAAGGTGGAAGAGGATCCAAATGGGTTCATAGAAGATGTTTATAAGACACTTGCTATCACGGGGGTGACTTCTATAAAGAAAGCCGAGCTAGCTGCTTATCAATTAAAAGATGTTGCCCAAATATGGTATGAGTAATGGAAAGATGCTAGGATGGTAGGAACGGGCCCAATAGAGTGGGAAGTGTTCAAACTAGCTTTTCTTGATAGGTTCTTTCATCAGGAGTTGGGGGAGGCTAAGATGGAAGAGTTCATCAATCTTAAGCAAGGTAACATGAGTGTCAAGGAGTATGCCTTGAAATTTACTCTTTTGTCTAAGTATGCTCCATCCATAGTGTCAAATTCGAGGGATAAGATGAATAGGTTTTTGTTGGGTGTGTTCGACATGGTAGCCAAAGAATGTCGAACGACAATGCTTGTTGATAGTATAGATATGTCACGCCTCATGATTCATGCCGAACAAATGGAAGAAGAAAAACTCAAGGAAGAGAAAGCTAGGGAGAAAAAGAGGTCTAGGATGGATGGTGATAAGTCCTTTCATGATGGGTCCGATGAACATGGTCGCTCTAGAAATCAACAAAAAATTTCTGGACAAGGCTTTTCTAATGCTCCTAAGCATAAGGATGAGAGGGTGTCTACCCCTAGGCCACGAGGGATAAGTAATGAGCCTGTATGGCCCACTTGTGCTAGGTGTGGTAAGAGGCATGAGGGTAGGTGTTTGGCCGATAAAGAGGGTTGTTTTAGTTGTGATGAGAGTGGCCACATGAAGAAAGATTTCCCAAAGGCAAAGGCTACAAGAAGAGAGGGTATGCAAGTTGCCACTAGTAGTGAGGATGTGGAGCCTCAAAAGAAGAATAGGTTTTATGCTCTCCAATCTAGAGAAGATCAAGAGTGATCTCCTCATGTCCCTTCCGGTATGTGTTTTTTTTTATGCTTTAGTAAATTTCCGGATTTCTTGTTTTTTGTGACTTGTTATGTTGGACTTGAAGTTGTCTCTAGTATGAATGATGTTTAGAAGAGCTTGTGTAGGCTTACTCCTAAGGGGGAGATAGTGTGCCTATTTAATAAAGTCATTATGTGATTATGTGTTGCCATGATTTCCTTATATGCATGTTCATGAAAATGCTTAGGTCTTGTTAGAAATGGCTTATATGCATTGTTTCCTCATGTTGTAGTGCATCGAATAGAGTTGCATATAGACTTCATGAGATGATTATAGGAGTATGCCTTAGTTTAGAGTTGAAAGATTCCTCCTTGAATAAATGACTTTTGTGAGTAAATTGCATTTTTGGCTCCATAAATGTGTGGTGAGCATGTTTTAGCTAGGAGATGTTAGTTCCTCCTTGAAAATGAGTTGATATGAAAATTTCATGCATTTTGGGTTGGTAGAAGTAGTTCATACTCTCTTGTGTTGCATTAAATGTATTTATCTTGGAATTGAAGTTTTATTCCTTGGTTGTGTGCATTTAGATGTAGTGCATTCATGATGGCTTGTTAACTTAGAGTCGTGACTTTAATAAGTGTTTAGAATCGTCATTCAAGGACGAATGATCCCAAGGGGAAGATATTGTAACACCCTCGAAACTAGTAAGTTGAACTAGTGAGTTCTAGAGTCTTTCGTAAGAGGTTGGAGTGTGGTATGAGGATTAAAAGTTGTAAAAAAGATTCTTGTACTTAAAATAGGGGTTTAAAGGATAGGACGTCAAAGTACGATCCCCAAGGACCACCCAAGGGGTCCTTGAGGAGGACCCATGGATCAGCCCAAAAGCTGTAAAAAAAATAGCATGGTCCACAGATGAGCACCCACGAACCGTGGGTGGACCCACACCCCGTAGGTGGAGGTCGTGGGTCGAGGCCTGGACTCCCCTGATCTCCCTAGTTCCAGTACGGAACCACGAAGTGACAAAACCGCCCATCAACCCACCCACGGTCCGTGGGTGGGGGTTCCATAGGTCTCTTCAGTTTTTAAGTTAGGACTTAGGGAGTTAATTAGTAATTAATTAGGGGTTAAGGGAGGTCGGTTAGTAAGTTATTTAGCGACCTATAAATACCTAATAAGACCCTAAACGAATTCATTAACGCATTCATCTAAAGAACCCACTTCTTTAGGTTGAATTCAACATTAAAACAAGCTTTCTTTAGGGATTTGAGTTGCAGTATGTTTAGCTTAATCACCTGTGGGTTCTTCCACCCATAGAGTCCCCTAGGTTTCCCCTAATTTATGAAGAAGAACCCCAATCTAAGCTAGGGTTACTTCCAATGTGTGGGTTTTAGATGAGTATGATTCCATTTGGTTGGATAATACTTATATATGATTAATCTAGTGTGGATTCATGATATTATGACGAATATATGTGAATTCCATGATTAACCCTAGAAATCAAGTATGTGGGTTTATGTCTTGTGAAGTGAAATTGATGATTCTTGATATATTCTCTAGAATTGTTATCATGTATAGAACTTATTCAAGTATTAGAATATGAAAGCATGAATTGGTACTAGGTTTATGAATGTATGATAGATCATGAATTGTCACGATTGAATTTGGGACATTATGATGAAGTATGCTTAGAATTGCCTATGATTACGGATTGTGACTAATAGGTCTTGTGATCTAGTATAGTATGATGAATGTAGAGTAAAGCTTGAAAGTAGGGCTTGAAGTCATAATGTTGATCACTAGGGCTTATAGAGTAAGTCTAATATGATGAGATAGCTTGCACGAAATTGGTATACAAAATAGATAGTGTTGTGGTGGAAAGCCTTTACCCACATGACCTACCTAGAACTATATGAATGCATGTATGTAGAATGTGAAAGGTCTTCTCACATAGAATGGTTCTAATTGAAAGGTTAATCACCTAAAATGAATCAAAGCATGTTAGAATAGGATAGCTTGAAGTTGTGACATATGATCCCTTCATGTATAACTTGTTTAGGTAGCTTGAGTTAGTAGTTCTCATGGTAGCTTGGGATTGAGGAATTACACTCTCCTAAGGTTAGCTTGAATTAGAATTGGTAGGATGCTTTTCATGGTAGCTTGCATTAGTATAGGCATGGTAGTCTAGGATTGAGAACCTATACTCTCCCAAGGGTAGTTTGAACTAGCATTGTTAGAATGCCTTCATGGTAGCATGACTTGATTAGGCCAACACAATTTCATGGTAGCTTAGGATTGAGGATTTATACTCTCTTAAGGATAACTTAGGATTGAGACACCATACTCCCTTAGGTTCGGTTAGGGCTGAGAATTCATACTCCCTTAAGGGTAGCATGTATTATATTGAATGTTTGCATGGTAGCTAGGTTGTGGTACTTGTACTCTTCCTTGTATAGCTTGGTTTGCATGATAGTGTGTCTTACTATGGTAATTAGGTCTAGCCTAGTAGTGTGCTATTCTTTGATAGTCTAGAATCATAAATAGTAAGCATTGAGTAAGCTAGCCTAAAGAAGTACTTAGTGTGAGTGGTAGTATGTGATGTCATTCATACATGGAACAAGTATGACTTGAAGCTACTTATGAAGTGTTCTCTTATGTGATGTATGCTTAGCTTGGGTTGTTGCTATAGTTGCCTTCCATGATATGATTGACTTAAGATAATAGTTCCTTGTCTATATGAAGTAGGTCAATAGTTAACCCTTTGAATAGTAAGCATGACTAGAGTGACTTCAAAGATATGCTTAGTGTGGGTGGTATTATGGGATGCCACTCATGCATTGCACAACTGTGCCTTAAGGTTACTTAGGAGTATAAATGCCCTTATGACATGAAAACCTAGGTCTTGACTATGAATGTGGACTATGTCAAGAATGACCAAAGAGAGGTACTTAGCTTGGATGGTATTATGGGATGTTATTCTTGCCTTGCACATGTATACTTTGAGGTGGCTTGTGAAGTAGTTCTCTTGTAATATGAAAAACTAAGGGTTGAAGTATGTAAATATGAAAGTCTAAGTTAAGACTATGCCATGAATATGATTTATCTCCTATGCTCATTAACTATGTCTTATGTTGACTTGTGATGATATGATGCTTATGTTGGAGATTATGCTATGCTTATGTTATTATCTCTTATGCTTATGTCTTATGTTGACTAACCATTTTGAGATGCTTTTATGATGTTGTGCTAGCTTTCATACATAGTACATTTTGTACTAGCGGATATTGCCTACATTCTAATCAAATGTAGGGTTTCGGAGATTGAGTTCCTTGAAGGCTAGGTTTCCAAGAAGCAAGAAGAGTTGAAGAATTGGTGAGTCCTCATAGCTTCGAGGATAAACCCATTATGTTCCCTTTATGTCATATCTTTATGTTTTAGACATTTGTATGGGCTGCGTCCCAAGACTTTTATTCAAGAGTTTAATAGATGGTTTGAGGCAAAGTTTAGAAAAAGACTTCCGCTTGCTTTATAAAAGAATGTGTTCGATTATATGGATAAAGTTTTTAAATTTTCGTACTTTTCTATTATCTTATGTAGTGATTATGTTAAGGGATTGTATGAGACCCCTTCAGGGTCAAGTATGCCATGTTACATCTAGGGGGTAACCCTGGGTCGTGACACTACCCATTGCGGAGTGTTTGTGGACTTCTTTATCAATGGACTTCATTAGTGGATTTCCAAAAGTGGAGGGTAAAGCGTCGATTATGGTTGTGGTTGACAAATTCTCAAAATATGGTATCTTTATTGTTGCCCCTACCTTATGTTCTTCTAAAATAGTTGTTAAGTTGTTTTATAAGCATGTTGTGAAGAATTTTGGTGTTTCATTAGATATTGTGAGTGATCGTGATGCTAGGTTCACTGGCTGATTTTGGATTGCCATATTTAACATGATGGGCATTAATTTGAAGTTCTCAATGGAAAATAATCCACAAACTGATGGACAGACTGAAAGAATCAATCATTTGCTTGAATAATACCTTAGACACTATATGACAACAAGTCAAAGGAATTGGATGGAATTACCTGACAGTGCACAACTTTGTTACAACTTGCACATGTCGTCGGCAACGAAAAATGCCCATTTGAGTTAGTGTTGGGTGTTCAACCTAACACTCCACTGTAACTCGCTAAATCTAAGTCCCAAGGTAATTATCATGTTGCTTACAGGTATGCGTGAGATAAGCAAGAGATGCTAGATGAAGTGCAAGATAGCTTTAGAAAAACAACAAAGAGGATGAAAAAGTATGTTGACCAACATCAGCGTGCTTTAGAATTTTAGGTTAGAGATAAGGTGTAGCTGAAACTTAGTCCCCAAATCTGGAAGAAAATCAGCAGCAAAACGATTCATCGTGGGTTGATTTCAAAATATAATGGACCGTTTGAAGTCTTAGAGAGAGTTGGTGAAGTTGCATACTTGTTGGAAAGATTGAAGATTCACCCTACATTTCATGTGAGTTTTATGAAACCTTTTCATGAGATGCTGAGGATCCAACAAGGTCAGCTACCAGACGTGCTCTTCTTGTTGTACGAACGCAGTTCGAGGAACAAGTTGAGAAGATAGATCGTCAAAATTTGGGACAAGCAAAATGAATCGAAGAAAAAAGTTTCTGATTCAATGGAAAGGAAAGCAAGTGTGTGATGTGACGTGAAAAAAAGGAACATCTCTATGGCAGTTCGAAGAAGAGATTCAAGCTTACCAAGATTTTGTCTCATTGAGAATGATGGACTCATCTGGTTGGGGGAAGTATGTTAGACCCTCAGCTTAATAGTTCTAGCGGCTATGGGTTGGCTAATAATTTACATGATTAAACTAGTTAAGGCCCAATGACTTCCGTCAAGGTTAAGTTCAAATAAATAAAGACCTTGGAAATGGTATGGCTAAGTCATGGCGAAGACATGATAAGGGTGAGAAAAGCTAAGGCATGTGAGGTAAGGCATGACGAGGGCTGGACAAGCTAAGGCAAGTGCTGGGCAAGGGCGACGACTAATGAGATTGGACTCCAATGGCAAGCTAGGTGAGGCAGGACCAGCATACATGGCTTGCACGTGGGCGGGCACGAGATTGGGCGGCTGAAGGTGATTTTGGCGCCAAGGCTGAAGGTTGCTTGTGTGTGCCTCGCACATGCATGGGAAGCTGGGCAAATTTGGCAATTTATAGCTATTGGAGACTTTTCAGCATTGCAGATAAGACTTGTTGTTTGAATTTTGAATTTGGCTTATCAGTTGGGCTTGCCAACTGAATTTGTCGGCATGTGTCTGGCATGTGACTGAGTGTTGTGGCCTATTTAAGGGCACATGCAGACTAGTCTTAGGCAAAATATCTTTTGGTCAAATTTTGTAAGGCCAAACTATTTGTATGCTTCTTTGTGGCACGAGTTTTATACAAAGTTGGGACTTGTTCCTGTAACGGGCTTATGTGTTCTACTTTCGTATGCTTATCTAGAGTTAATCTAGAACGTGAGTGAAAAAGAAAAGTGTGTTGAGTCTAAGTGTCTTAGACTTCCTAAGTGGGTTAGATCGACTTGAGTTGCCCCCTTTACAGATAGATATATAGATTGATAGATGTTTTGCTTCTTAACCTTTCACATTCTTTATTCAAAAAAGTTTAAATATTTCAATTACTACTTTTCTATTTTTTGTTAATGGTTAATACATGAAAAGGTTGGAGAATCTCAATTATTAAACTACTGGTACTTGTAACCTTAATTGATTCTCCTGTATAATTACTTGTAATTTTTTTATTTCCTATGTTTTCCCCAGCTGGTGCCCTCCAAAATAACAAACGTGTGACTTGGTTTGTTCATAATTCTTTAGTATTTTTTTTCAAAAATAATGTATTTCAAAATATTTCAATTTTTAAAATATGATTTAAAAAGTTTTGAAAAACTAAATGGGATATTTTTATGATATACTAGTTCTAAAATTATCAAGTAGCGCATATTTGAGAATATGAGGGGCTAAAATCTTTCACATGATAAATTTATTATGGCATATTTAGGGGTGTTTACACACAATGACATGGAAGAACAAGAAAAACTAGTTGCTACTGGCTAAAGAATGAATAATAGGCTGTCAAATTGAGTATCTTATACTTTTCATACACATGTACCAAACAATAGAGAAAGTGATAATTGATTAATCTATGAAAATCATTCAATATTGGGAAGCCACACTACTAAAAAAAACAGTGAATACCGACCTATAAATACCGACCTCCAGAGGTCGGTATTCCTTGAAATACCGACCTAAAACCGACATACCAGCTTAGGTCGGAAAAAGCTTGGTCGCTATTTACTGACCTCTCGAGGTCGGTTTTTATTTTATGTCGGAATATTCATTTTTTTAAATTCCGACCTCTGGAGGTCGGTATTTTTATTTTTGTAATGTTGAA
>JAJOOR010028706.1:0-13656 GCA_036250505.1 Solanum acaule
GACATATTCCAAATCAAACCTCGGATACTAGAGGGGAATAATTTCCTTAAGGGGACACTGTGCATTCAGTGGGCTTGATCTTTTCTGATTCTGTTTTCTCCAGATTGTGGTACGTTTTACAGATTTTAGTTTTGTCTATTAATTTCTGTTCATCTATTCTTACTGGTTTATTAAACTTTGGTTACTTCGTGTTTCTGCAAAGTTTATTGAAATCAGTAATTCTTAAGTTTCTTAAACACAGATTGATAACACATTCTTTTTCTAAACATGAAAGCATGAACTTGCCAAAGGGGTGCTGGGATGTTGACCTTGTTGCAATTTCATAAGGTTTACTTCAAGGAGCACATGAGGAGCAAGAAGAACATGGTCAAGCTGAAAGTTATGATCTCGATGAGATATCTTAGGTCAAAACCAAGTTTTGAAAAGTGGATCCTCTAAATTAAAGTTCCTTGATTCCACATTTTACATAATAGTGATCATATTTAGTACATGAATTTAATTGGTGATAAATATACCGGAATGCATATGCAAAGTCCCCTAAAAGAAAAAATGCACAGACACTCTATAATTAATGTCAAGTTTGGTAATTCATTTTGTTTGATTAGAAGTTACAAATGAGAGAATAAAAGATCACATCCAGATTGAAATTTTGTAGAAAATTCTTCTATTTCAATCAGGTAAAAGAGCTATGTTCAGAAAAGAATTTCAAAAACTCATCAAGAATTAGATTTTGCTAAAGTTTGTTTTTCTATAATAAAATAAGATATCATTAGGAACCGCGCTGGTTGTAATAGATCGACTTTCATGCTAGTTCTTGCTCCAGAATGAAAGAGGCAAGAAGCATCTTACAACCGAAGATCCAATAAGTTAGTTGGCAATAGGAAATAGGCCAGCAATGAAAACAACTTTAATAAACTGCCCTACAAGTTAATAAAAATGATATTATTAGTACAGATAGTTCGAACATAGAATAGAGAACGATTGAAAAATAGTATATAAATCCATAAGCTAGAGAGTGACTATTTAGAAATGGAAAGGCAACACTTACAATTCAATAACTACTTTACAATCACCCTGCGTGAGACATGTAACAACAATGGTAATCATATTCAGAGAGGTCAAAATCGAGTCACCAAATTTTCAACTAGGTGAAATCACAGTATGTTTAGGAACACAAGTAACCTAAATTAGATGACAATAGTGAAACAAGAGTCAATTTTCACATTGATTTAACATGATATAGATCAACAAACAATCTAAATTGGCACAATAATGTTAACGTAGAGCAGAATAGGGAACATTCGAATTCTATATCAGTATTCTCCAACTAAGGAGAATTATTAAGCATAAAAATGTGCACAAGTGCTCTCTTTCTTTCTAACTTTTCAAAAAAAATAAAAATTACTATACTAGGGGCAAAGACATGATCTTGATTTCAGAAAAAAAAAAATCTTTCAAAAGACTAAAGAAATTGAGGAATGACTTATGTTACTCAGACTCTTTAAAAAAATATTGTATCACCCTTGTTGATCCTTCAAAAATATACTACGTCTGAAGAATTCAACATACATCAATCGATATTTTTAAAAAGTCCAAACAATATAGAGAATAATTATCTATAACAAAACACATATTAATACGAGCCGATCAGAAGAAGAAAAAAATATATATGAAAAAGAAACAAACCTGAAAAAACCTTAATTGTTGTAAGAGTTCTTAGTAGAAGAAAAAGTTGTTCCTGGAATTAGAAATTCACAATTGGGAATTCAGTGACAGAAACACAAAGTTATATTTATGCTTTGTTTTAAATGATCCTTAATTTGTTTTATCTATCTTTTTATTTTTATTTTTTAAATGTAGGAGTAGAGAGAAAATGTTAAAAAAATGTCCCTTAAATATATTTTGAGTAATTTTTGTCTTTAATGAAAGTCACTGAAAATACTTTTCGATTTTATCATGTTCGGTTAGTCAAAAAATTTTTAAATATTATTTAATAGGAAATCAAATTTTTAAGAAAAATGACTTTCCCGTAGAAGTGGGGAAATTGTGCTATTCCGATCCTTCAACACAACCCATCTTCATACACTTCACCTCCACGTAGGCCCCATCCTACACCTACCTCCTATAATATTTATCTAGATTATGCATAATATTTTTAGAATATTATTTTTTTATTTACGAATAAACACAAAAAATAAATAAGAAATTATTTATTTTTTTGCTATCTTATTTCTAAAAAAAATATTTTTCTCCGTATCGAAAACATGATGCATGAGTAGAAATCTCCTTCCACAATTGGAACTCCGTGACAGACACACAAAGTTATAATTTCTTATTTATGCCTTGTTAGATGATCTTAAATTTGTTCTTTTCTTTCCTTTTTTATTTTTTTATTTTTTTATGTTAGAGTACAAAAAGTGACAAAAATGGTCATGTATATTTGAGTGTAGGTTAAAATAGTCTCTTAAATATATTTTGAACAATTTCTATTTTTATTATGATAATGAACATTCCACTTAAAAACAAAAAAACGACTCTCCAGGCGGTTACCTTTCTTTTTTCATATCCATATTTATTTCCTCTGCAACAATTGTTGGGACTGACTTTCATGGAAAATGAAAATGCCCTTTATTGATTTGGAAGTGATGACTTAAGCCTCTTCTTTCTTCTTATAGGGCATTTAAAGAGCATGACTTTTTAGTTTAATTAAGTTCCAACTTGGAAAATGAAAAGGCCTCACTTGATTCAATTCACAAATTAGCCCACTATGAGTCTACTACATTTTTTTCCCATAATAATGTTATATAATTAGATAATAATAATAATGATAAAGTATATCTTTCGTCTTTTTTCTTTTAATAAAAAATCAACACTTTTAATCTCCATCAAATATTCTACGAATTCTATCAATTAAATTTACGAATTCTGAGGATATTTACGCAACTATTCCTTGTACAATAAATAAGTTTTTGGTATGCGACTCATACTTGAGTTAGAGTGTGAAGCGAAAAGCAAGCTTCGTTAAAGACCAAAATAAATGGAGACAATAAATATAAGCAAATGTTCACATCAAAAGCTAAAAGGTAGATATCACAAAATCCTCCATAGACCATAGGATAAACAAAATCAAATTTATAATGGTTCAACATCTATTTCTCATTGTTCATCGTCAGAATTTTGTATTCCACCGTTATCATTATATTGTTCATCATCATCTTCCTCCACTTCATCAACTAGCTATGATTGTTGCATTCTATGATTGTTGAAGGAAGTGACTATTCAGCTTCTTCCATATCTTCATATTTATCATCATCAATATTAGTCACATCCGATTGAAGTAAAGCCTAGCGTTTTTGTTCCTTCTTTTCATCAACATATTTTTTCATTTCTTCCCTTACAACATCCGGGGATTGTTCACACTGTGAGACGTCCCTGCAAGTACCAATCATGTGTTGTTTCTGACGAAAGATTCTGTCATTAGTAACTCTTTTACAAAACTTACACTCAACTGCGGCCCTATTGGTCTCACTTGTTCTTTTCCCATATTTCCAACTTGGGTCAGCAGTTTTTAATCGCTGTTAAGATCAAAGAAACATAATCAACAAGATAAACAAAGTAATTGAAGTAAGAACTAGTAGTAAAAATGAAGAATACGATACTATGAAAGTACAAGGAATAAAATTAAGAATGAGATATTTGACCTTCAGCTTGGGTTTGCGTTGAGACTTCTTCTTGGTTGTGCTATTAGTTGGTTCCAACTTAAACGTAGACCCCTCACCAACATTCAATATCTTTGTGTGCTCATTTCCTCTACTTGTTCCAGAGATCACTGGAGAAGATTCATCATCATCCGTCGTGTCATAAAGTAGAAGATTATCCATGATATATCTGCAGAAAGAAAGTCATATTGAAATAAATATTCAACACATGTATTGGCTAACTCTGTCCACCAAGGCTTGGACACATGAAAAGAAATCACCTATCTTTTTGTCTCCACTGGGATATGAACCCGAGACATCAGTGTTATTCCTCACTTCATTGACCATTACATGTTTCTTACAACGAGGAAACGAAAGGGTAGCTACTAGGTATGAAACATAATATGACTATAATAGATTATAGAGTAGTGAGGAGCAAGCTAATTCCATATGATAGCATTTGAGCTTTCCCATTCCAAAGATCCTGGACGCGATACTGCCAAATGAACCTGACTACTGGTTTGACCGATTCGTTGGCAAGTCAAGTAAGGAAAAACCAGTTCATTTAGTCCAGAAATATCATTTTCTGCCTATCTATCAATTGATCGACAAAAGAAGTGGGATTAAGAATAGGGGAGGAGCAACTCTTCTCATACTTCGGCTTATGGAAACACATAACACATCTAATAAAACATGCAAGATCTCTTACGAAGCCATTGCCTATCAAATTTATATATCTCATTGTGGTTTTAATGGAATCACTAATGTTTCTCAATATGTAGAAGTAATGGAAAGAGTTCAGCTCATGAAACAAATCAAGTTAATAGAACAAAGATTACTTGTTATCCCCTTCTTCCCAGACATGGTTGCACCACTGAGCCAAGATAAAAAAGGGAACAAAATAATAAGAAAAGAGATTGACAGACTCATATCAAATTTAGAAGCATCTATTATGTTTTAGAAAAAACTTCAACAGTGAGGATTTACGTGACTATTCCTTGTACAATAAATAAGTTTTGGTATGCGACTCATACTTGTTACTAAAAGGGACAAAGCCCTACTTGAGTTAGAGTGTGAAGCGAAGCGCACACTTTATTAAAGACCAAAATAAATGGAGACAATAAATATAAGCAAAAGTTCACATTAAAAGCTAAAAGGTAGTTATCACAAAATCCTCCATAGACCATAGGACAAACAAAATCAAATTTATAATGGTTCAACATCTATTTCTCATTGTTCAAAAGCTTTACTTCTGTAAGATCATCAGAATCTTGTATTCCACCGTTATCATTATATTGTTCATTATCATCATCCTCTGCTTCTTCAACTAGCTATGATTGTTGCATTCTATGACTGTTGAAGGAAGTGACTATTCAGCTTCTTCCATATCTTCATCTTTATTATCACCAATATTAGTCACATCCGATTGAAGTAAAGCCTGACGTTTTTGTTCCTTCTTTTCATCAACATTTCTTTTCATTTCTTCCCTTACAACATCCGAGCATTGTTCATATCGTGTGACGTCCCTGCAAGTACCTATCAATTGTTGTTTGTGACGAAAGATTCTACCATTAGTAACTTTTTACAAAAGTTACACTCAACTGTGGCCTTATTGGTCTCACTTGCTCTTTTCCCATATTTCCAACCCGGGTCAACAGTTTTTAATCGCTTTTAAGATCAAAGAAACATAATCAACAAGATAAACAATGTAATTGAAGTAACAGTAGTAGTAAAAATGAAGAATACGATACTATGAAAGTACAAGGAATAAAATTAAGAATGAGATATTTGACCTTTAGCTTGGGTTTGTGTTGAGACTTCTTCTTGTTTGCGCTATTAGTCGGTTCCACTTGAACGTAGACCCCTCACCATCATTCAATATATTTGCATGCTCATTTCCTCCACTAGTTCTAGAGATCATTGGAGAAGATTCATCATCATTTGTTGAGTCATAAAGTGGAAGATTATCCACAATATATCTGCAGTAAGAAAGCCAGATTGAAATAAAGAATCAAGATGTAGAAGTAATGGATAGAGCTCAGCTCCTGAAAAAAAATCAAGTTAACAGAAGAAAGATTACATGTTATCCCCTTCTTCCCAGACATGGTTGGACCCATGAGCCAAGATAAAAAAGGGAACAAAAGAATAAGAAATGAGATTGACAAACTCATATCGAATTTAGAAGCATCTATTTTGTTTTAGAAAACACTTCAACAGTGAGGCTTATCAATATCAATGAGAAACAAAATCAATATCTTGGAGTACCTTTGAGCACAAAAAAGATTACAGCGGCACAATGCAAACCTCTCTTGGATAAAATGGTGGGGCAGATCACCTCCTGGACAACTAGGTTCCTATCATATGTTGGGAGGGGTGCAACTTATAAAGAGTGTTCTCTTCTCAATTCAGACACACTATGGGAAAGGCAGAACAGTGTGGAATATGGAGGCTAACAGTGCTTCATGGATAATAAAGAAAATTCTTAAAACAAAGGATACTATGAAAGTTGTAGGATATGGAGAATCTGAGTTGATCCAGATGTCGAGATTCTCGATACATAAAATGTACATCCAACTAAGAGGAGTATTCCCTAAGGTAACTTGGAGAACATTAGTTTGTAACAACAAGGGGTCGCCAAAATGGATTTTTATGCTACGACTAGCCATCCATGCGAAGCTACTCACTAAAGACAAACTGCTGAAATGGGGGGTAGTACAAGATGCGAAATGCTCTTTTTGTAATACAACGAAAGAATCTGTAGCACACCTGATGTTTGAATGCAACATATCAGCCGGAGTTTGGAAAAGGCTACTAGTATGGCAAGGCGTAACTCGACAAACATTGGAGTGGCAAGGAGAAGTGCTTTGGGCTAGCACACACCACAAGGGGAAAACACCAGATGCTGAAGTCTATAGAATGACCATGGCAAGTGCTATCTATCACATTTGGCAAGAACGAAATGCAAGACTGTTCAAACAGAAGCAACGAAGTGAAGATGAGATTGTGAAGACTATCATACAGGAGATACATCATAGAGGGAATAAGTACAGCAAATTGAGAGGAACATTAGCTAGATTGAATTTTTATCCTTCCTAATCTATAGCTTAGGTAGAGGGGACGAAGTAGATGAGGGGTGAGGCTGTTGATGTTGAAGCTTAGGCCTTTGTTTTTTTTAGTGTTGTAACGTTTACTTGGTGAATAAATAAATCAATATTTGCCCCCAAAAAAAAATCTTGCTGATCAACCAAGCTTTATATGAGAAAAACAAAATCTACAACATAAACTTCCATTGATGTGCTCTAAATTCAGACATAATAAGCCATAGGGTTTATCTTTTCTTTTTTTTTACTGGTGTAATAAGCATTTATCCTGGATTACTTTATTTTTTAGCCTGAAATGCAACACTTTGTTTATCCTCTAATAAAATTTAAGGTCCTTATATTGTGGTGTACTTATGCCCTTGGATGAAAGGAGGAGCTACAAAGGGCTAGAAAATTCAATCTGTCATACAACAGTTTAGATCTAACTACCACTATATAGAATTTTTCTTTAAGCCTTGGCGAGACATTCTCATCACACAGTCATCTTAAAATTAAGAATGAGATATTTGACCTTCAGCTTGGGTTTGGGCTGAGACTTCTTCTTGGTTTTGCTATTAGTTGGTTCCAACTTGAACGTAGACGCCTCACTACCATTCAATACCTTAGTGTGCTCATTTCCTCCACTAGTTCCAGAGATCACTGGAGAAGATTCATCATCATCCGTCGTGTCATAAAGTGGAAGATTATCCACGATATATATGCAGTAAGAAAGCCAAATTGAAATAAATATCCAAGAATTACAAGGAAATGAGTTGATGCTGTAGCATCCAAACTATATTATCATAGGCAATTTGCTCCGATGAAACTCATAAATAACTACCTGAAACTTTACTCTTATATTACTGTTGAGACATAAGTGAACTACCTCAATTATATCATTTAGTTAGAAAGTAAAGTTCAAGTCATCCTGCAGTGAACCAAAATGAAACAAGCTTCATCTTTTCCTTCTATATTATTTTATCGTCGGCAAGTCAAGTAAGGAAAGACCAGTTCATTTTGTCCAGAAATATAATTTTCGGGCTATCTATCAATTGACAGACAAAAGAAGTGGGATTAAGAATAGGGGAGTAGTAGCTCTTCTCATACTTCGGCTTATGGAAAGACATAACACATCAAATAAAACATGCAAGATCTCTTACTAAGCCGTTGCCTATCACATTTCTTTATCTCACTGAGGCTTTCATGGAATCACTAATATTTCTCTTTTACATAGAGAATCAAGATGTAGAAGTAATGGAAATAGCTTAGCTCCTGAAATAAATCAAGTTAACAGAACAAAGATTACCTGTTATCCCCTTCTTCCCAGACATTGTTGCACACCTGAGCCAACTGGCAAGATAAAAAAAGGGAATGAATAAGAACTGGGATTGACAGACTCATATCGAATTTAGAAGCATCTATGATAAAACATTAATCTGTTTATTGTCTAATTCTTGAAAGAAGGAATAAGTGAAATGACGCTATAAATGGCATTCTAGATATAACAATTCACAAGAAACTTAAGTTACCTTAAATCCTTGAGATTTGGCACCCAAAAAAAGAGAACAGTTTGCAGCTTCACACAGACAACGAACAGGTGCACCACCAGACCACTCAAAGTTATAGTTATATGAAAGCTCCATTCCAACAGATATATCTCTCTTTGCAAATATTCCTACCCTTGTTTCCTCTAACACTATCCATTTCCTTGTTTCACAATTTGGTTGGCTGGAAAATTCCCACGAGCCTCTTATCCATTCTCATTGAACGATGGCGGGGGAGCAAATCCAACAGGAACACACAGTTTCACTTCTCATCATTTCAATAACTGAAGTTTCAGCACTTACCATGAATGATTAATGAATCTTGCTAGACTTCTCTTCTTGGTAGCATCAATGAAAAAATTCGCGTTCAGTGACATGATGTATGCGTCCTTGACCTCTGCACAAATCATATGAAATTATATAGTAGTGATCACTCTGTAGAAGCGTTGATAACCATCTCTATTGTCAGTAACTTACTGTGAGCTTCATAAGCCAGACACCTTTTCTTTGCTACTTCAGATGATAGCACTTCTCCACCGTATTCCATGATGAACTATCCATCCTAACGATGTAAAGAGAGAGGAAAAATTGCTTGATAGAAGCTAATTAGTAATTATGAATAATCCATAAGCCCATAACTACAGTTACTTCTCAAAGGCTTCCGATATATTCCAAAAGAAAATAGTAATTATGAATAAGTCATAACTACAGCTGCTTCAGCAGAATTACCTTTATATTCTCATCAACTAAAATACCCCAACCACGCCCAGAAGTCCTGAACAACTTAGTTTTTGCATATTCACATTTCTGGAATCTCTGTGGACAGCAAGCAAAACACTTCAAAACAATATACCAAAAAATATCTAAATGACACATTGTCTCTTTCAAACATGACATTGAGTAGAATCTCCCATTAGTTATTGACACAGTCTCCTCGTGAAGTAGATGAAAAGATAAATTTAAGTGAAGAATGATTTTCAACAGGGAAAGAACTAAATGACAAGCAACAATTTTTCATTATTTTCATTTACAATGGAATAACTGAAGGGGAACCTTGGATAAATGGTAAAATTGTCTCCGTGTAGGTCACGGGTTCCATCATTTTAGCAGCCACCTCAACTAATTTTTTTTATAACAGTGGTGTTTGGGCCAGCTTGCACCCACCTCAACTAATTTCATGAAGTAGCGGGTAAGCTCTGTCCACCAAGGCTTGGACAGATAGAAGAAATTACCTAGTATTTTTACCTCCGCTAGATTTTCACCTTAAGATCTAATGGTTCTCAGTCCACTTCATCGCCACTAGGCCACACCCTCAATGTTCTATTAAGGATATTGCTTATAAGAATTTGAACAATTAACCCTACACGTATACGACAAATCTAGACGCATTATAACTATCACAATCAAGGTAAATGTCGTATGCTCCACTCTTACCACACAAATACTTGAGTTTTAGAATTTTTTGTAACATAGAGACTTGACTTGAAAGATTTACTAGCGTGAAATAACTGAAAAGGTTAGTTAACATGAAATATTGACTTGACATATTAAATAATGTGACATTACACATTGTCCACGTTAGACGTGTAACATGATGTAATGCTCATGTTAGACTTTGTCAGAATAGTTTTGCAGTACAGAATTGGCCCAAGTGAGCAAGACTGATCCCATGAAAGGCGAAAGAAGAGAAGAAAACAATGGACACATAAAGAAATAGATGCAAGAAGCAGTTTTTCATACGCCTCCAATCTGATGATTCATCTCAAAAGGTTGATTTATAACAGACTTGCCAGAAAAGAAAAAATTATTTCGAGCAGAAGACTAGCTACTTCCATCCATTTAGAAGTTCCTTATGCCAGATTGATATGAAGATCGTGATGTCTTAGTGGCTAATAGGGAGGAAATTCTTAGAATAATAGTCAGAATTCTACTTGGGTATGAGGAAGAGTCCCATGACGCGCAAAGGAAAAGATAGCATTAGGAAACTGATAAAGAAGAAATATGCAGAAGTAAAAGCATAGAAATTTGACAAGACAAGAAACTGGATAAAGCTCTGTCACATGAAATATATGAGGAACATAATGTGGAAGAGTTTGAACCTACGCACACCGTGCATGGAGGAGATAAGTTGACCTTTTGAGGATAACTTGGTTAAATAGTTGAAGGACATAAAAGCTTTTCTCACAATTTGCATCCTTTTCTTTTCGTCTTTTTCTCTTCTTTTTTCGCTTTTTCGATAGTTTTCTAGTTCTTTTTTTTTTCAAAATATAAAACTGTTTTTCTCAACATAAATCTGTAACACAAATTTGATGCACTACCAACAAAAAATCTGTTATAAGTTCAGAAAAAGATATGAACATGGTAAAAGTGTATAAATATAGAGAAACGTCATGAAATGTTCAACTAATTAACCAAATCATCTAATTTACCTGATTCCTGCAATTTTCACCACTCTGATAGTATCCTAGTGTACACTCAGTGCTGGTCAGTACATTTAAGCATCTTTGTCCACAAGCAGTTTCAGGATCATTGACACCATATTTGCATTCACAAACATCGACGTCCTCTTCTTTAAGTTTCTTATGTCTGTAAGACATTAGAACATTCCAATTAAAATTGAGTAACTAAAGCCAAGATTAGTGAATCGAAAACTATTAAACTCCAAATCAAGGCACACATCTTTTAGGGTACACATTTTCTCTCTCTTCTTTTTGGTGATTTTTTTGAGATTCAAGTTAAGAGATCAGAATCTTCAATCTTGGAAGACAAAAAGCTATAAACCACATAATGAAGAAGTAGGACACAAAATTTTCTTATGAATGAAACTGAAACTTAGTTCTCCATCATAGGAAGAACCTAATTTTTTTGTTTCTCCATCTTATAGAACAAAGAAAAAGATGAACATAAGCATTATAAAAAACATTAGTTTCAACTAACGAAAAATTCTTCCTTTTAAGCTTGGACAAATAATCATAATATGGAGGAGTTCAAATTTCTTCTTTTACTCATTTTCTTGCCAGTGAAATTATATCGCATGACATCCTTGGCAGATCATGGAATAAGGTACACTAGTTAAACAAAGTTTAATCTCTTAAAAAAACAAACTAACTTTTTGGACCGTGAGTATAATCAATTTGCTATCCAAGTGGTTCTAACAATTATAAACGAAGACACAATAATTCAGAAGTCTAAGCAACAAGTGTATGAAAATAAGCTTAAGTTTAAGGATTATCAAAAGAAAGAATGCAGTTAACTGGTGGTACTAACAATTGTAAATGATAGCACAGTAATTCACAAGTCTAAGCAACAAGTGTATGAAAATAAGCTTAAGTTTAAGGATTATCAAAAGAAATAATGCAGTTGACTGGTAAGGAGACCATCATAAAATAAAAAGCAAGGAAAGGATTGGAGCTTACTTTCGCCCTAAAAACTCATTTGAGTTATATGAACAAATGGTGTTACTCCTTCCGGCAGTTGGACCTTCAATAAAGAAAAAAGAATCGATTCACCTCATGACTTGATATAAATAGGCATATTGTAATAAAAAATCACTTATAATATAAGCAAAGGGGCTGCATTTCTTATACAGTCACCATAAACATTACTATACAGTGTGATCTTTAGAAATATACGACTAACAATAGGCAAATAATATATCATACAACTAATTGGTTAGATAAACCATGTCACTGATGTAAGCATCCATGTTTTAATGGAAGGGAAAATAAAGTAACTCGATAATAAGGAATGCACACCATAACATCAACCATCCAAACACTAGGATATTCAATAAGAGAACATTTCAATAGGTAAAGTTTATTAACAAACACATCAACATTAAAATGGGTATGGAATAGTAGAACACTTATGACTATAACTCTTTCCTACTGCAAGTAGTCAATAATGTCCAAAAAAGTTGAAAATGACTTATATTTTTCATCTACATTTTTTAATAAGCCAAAGTTTGTTGAGAGAACAAACCTGACTTTGCTGAGGAAGATCAACTATTAATGTATACCCCATAACTTCTAAGCAAATATTTAACCATCCTCTATATGTGTATAGTCCCGAACCCAATGATTTATAAGTTGTACATATATATTAAGGTCCTTTACCAAGTGTAGTAAGTATATCAGATGTGTTTCAGGAGCGTAAATTACCTCAAACACCAAACCAAATTCAAATCATTTTTTTCGGCTAAGGTTTTACATTAGTTCATACAAGGGTCAATTTTAAACGACCATATCTCTCAGCATAGAATGAATGGGGTGGTCCATTACCTATCAAATTAAAGGTCTACGAGTCTTCTTTCCAACGCTACCAAATTTGCATCATTTCGAGTGTGGCATAAAAGGTTATGACAATTTTACCAGAGACTACCATATCAGAGTTTTCAGAGTCAGTAACTACGAACCTCATTCACACGTCATGAATTGAAGTATGACTCATACTATCAACTTGTGAAACAAACTTTTGAAAGTCATTTATTTGTCAGATTTTCATGGACCCAATTACGGGTCATAAATCCATCTACGGGTCCGTAATTCGATCCCGTAAAATGAATTTCTGAGACTTAAAATTTTATTCTGACAAACACGGATGGGATCTATAGCTCGTAGATCAAACCACACACCATAGATGACCTCGTGGAAGGTTTTTCGATAACTCTAATTAGGGATTCTTTTATCTTTTCCCACTTTTCCTAAGCATAAGCCACGATGTTTTAACTTCTATTAAGGGAATATATTCCATAAAGTACTCAAATTTCTTTTATATTTATTCTCTCAACTCCCCAACTCAAAAAGAAATCATAAAGAAGACACAAACTAGGGTTTCAAGGCTTCGAAACAAGTTCTTCTTTCGAGCTTAATTCTCACAGGTATATAAGGCTTCAATGAGAGTATCTCTTCTATTAGTGTTTAACAGAGGAGAATAAGAACTGATTGAAGAAAAAATGGAAAAGTGATTTATATTGATAAATGAGACTGAATAAATACATCACAACTTAACTAAGATGATGTAAAGTAATGCTAAAAAATAGGCTAAAGTATTCATTACCCCCCTGAACTTGAAGCTTTTTATTCGGTGTACACCTAAACTATATTCCGTTTTAATTACCCCCCCCCCCCGCTCCCAAACTTGTTTATTCCTCCATAATGTACACCTTTTTTGTCCACCTGCTCCTATTGTGAGTACACGCGCGCGACAACTGGCAAAAGTGGTGGTGTGGATTTCCACCTGGATAAATAATAGCCACTTAGATAAATTAATATGGCAAAAAATAAATATCAAACATTCATTGTTTAAAAGTTATTTTTGAATAAGGGCTAATTT
>JAJOOR010028709.1:0-10909 GCA_036250505.1 Solanum acaule
CTTGACATGTCACTAAAAATTTGAGGTGTTAACTCTTGAGGGTATTTGTGATCTCTTGGGATAACGGCAGGGGCATTTTTGATCCCAAAATGTAATGAAGGGTATAAGTGGTCTATTTCGCATAGTTCAGGGGCAATTCTGACCCTTTTCCGCTTTACAAATGATGCCTCACACGACACACATGTCAGATCCTTTAAAAATACACTATTTTGAAAAGATCCAACACAAACTAAACAAGATTTTAAAAAGTCCAAGCAAAATAACAAAATACTAGCTAGTACATAGTAGAAATTTACATTGATAATGATGGAACCCAAACAAGATTATCTACTGGAAAATAATGACAAACAGGGGAACTTCCAGGGAGAACTTTCAACACTCTAAAAGCAACATGATCATGATTCCATTCTTTAGTATCCATATGACAAATTGCAGCAGCTTCAATTCTATCTCCATTTTCACCCAAAAGTGAAATCTTGAATAATTTATTTTCCCCTTTTTGCATATGGCAATAGAAAACAGCATAAGGGTAAGGTAAAGTATGACAAGCAACTAATTTTGGCTCTAAAATCTCCTTTGGTTTTTGCAAAATTGTGTAATTTTGTAAAGTAACAGGGGATTTTTTCAAGAATTCTGTAGTGTATACATCGAGTTTGGTGTGAAATCCTAAAATCTCTTGAACAAAATCGAGCATTGATTCTAATGAAGTAGCGCAGAATTTGGATTCGCCATTCATTGCTGAGATTTCGCAGTGGAAAAATGTGTCTTCCATAGCTTTTGCTTGAGGTGAATCTTTAGAAAATGAGAAAAAATTAAGAAGATAAGTAAGATTTGATGAAGAAAATGGAATTGAATTTGCTTCTTCTCTAGAAAGTAAATGAGGAGAAGTTGAAGGGTCTTTTAGTGCAAAAAACAGAGGCATAATTTTTCCAATTTTTAAATCTTTTGGAGTGAAGAAAATATTGAGTTGTGGATTTAAAGTTTCTTCTGGGGAAGTTTTTGCAATGTCTCTGGCTCTGCTTTCACTCACAAACTGCAAAAACAAAATAAAATAAAATTTAATCATAGTGTAAACCCCAAAAAAAAATTAAAATAATCTCTACGATTACACTGTTTAGATCGCTTATCAGTGTATGGACAACTATCTTGTATCTCATTATTTCGAATGAGATACAAGATCGATCATATGCAAAGGCGAATACACTTGAGTATCAATACGTTCAGGTTCAATTGAATTCCGTATATTATAAGAAATTTAGTTGTATATGCGAAAAATCACTAAATTTCTTAATAAGTAATAAAAATACATAAGTTAAACTCGTCAAATTTAAATTTCGTACCTGAAACAGAAGAAGTGCATGAAGTAAGATGGACAGAGTGGGTCTAAATTCCATGGTTGATCAGTTTTCTTGCTTCTACTCTGATGTTTTTTGTTTCTAAAATAAATGGAAAGTGAACTTCATGTACCAATAACAGTTCTTTTTTTCTTCTGTCATATTCTTAATTTGGTCATTCTCTTTAAGTATATATAAATTTCTTTTCGAATCCTTTTACTTTTGGATTTATTTAAAAAATAATAAATAAAGTTTTAGACAATTTAAAAGAATTTCAATATCATCAGATCACTTAAAAAAAATAGACAGGTAAGCTTACTATGACATGATAAAATATATTAACGTGTAAATCTGAATAGCTCAGTTGATTGACAATCTGAACTCCTATTTTGTTGGTCAGGATTTAATTTCCCACATTGTAATCTCTGCTTCATTTCTCTTTCCCCTAACCTCAATTTTTCTTTTAAAAAAAAGACATGCTAAAATATATTAATAGTGTGAAAAAAATATAGTATACAACCACCGTATAAAAAATATTTTTTATGAATATGTTTTTTTCTTGGAAATATAGGCCAATGGGAGGAACATGCAATAATTTAATTGGTAATCTATGATTAATTTATCAAATCACATACTATCAAACAAGTCAGCGCTATGATGAAATAATACTATTTCTGAAAAAACCTTTTTTTAATTATCCCAATAAAACAGTTCAGTGGTAGCCATTGCAATCAATCATTATGTTGAAACTTAAAAATAAACACAGCAGATGTGTATCTGGCACAGTTTACTACTCCCTCCGTTTTAAAATAATTGTCATGTTTCGCTAGATACTCAAAAGTTTACGAAAAATATATAGCGTTACAATTATTTTTATATCAATATGATGAAAAAATATATATTAAAAAATAAATAAAAATTCATATAGTTTGATTCTGGAAACAAAATGTGACAAGTATTTTAGGAGTTTCATAAAACAACTAAGGGACATTTTTTTGCTTTTTTAGGTTATATTAATGCGAATGGTTTAATAACACCGGTAATACACCAGTGGTAGGAGAAATAAATAATTTGAAATTGAAAAAAACGTATAGAAAATACAGACATTAATCATTTGAATTATGCCTAGTTGGTATTAAATTACTGATGAAATTCAGAAAATCTTGTAATTCAAAAATATTGTCTTCCTTGTGCCTGTTTCATTGGACTTCTTGACGCTTCTACAACAATTATTCACTTTATTTTAATCTTCTTACATTTTTTGTATTTCCAATTAGATAATTAAATAAGAATAAAATAAGAGTTGTCCAAGTTGACCATCATAAACCCATAACTAATTAGGCTATTTTAAAATTGTTAACTTATATTTTTCTGTTTAGATGCACGTACTTCTATTAACTTAATATATCACCCTAACACTATACTTCTCTAATTATTTTAATACGTAAGAAGAAGAAACAAAACTAAATAAATAAATAAAAGGGCAATAGGATAGTTTTATAGTTGTATGAATTGTTCTTTAAATAATACCGGGAAAGACATGTTATACCCCCAATTTAATGATTGTGACATAAAAGATGTAGACATATTCTTTTTGGCTCACATAAGTGAAAAAATTGATCTTTTAATTAAAATAAAATACATATAGAAATATATTTGATCATTCTCGTAAGGTTGAGAAATATATTTGATCTTTATCATCATATGTGAATGTTTTCTAACTTCTTTGATTCAACGATTTATATTTAAAACCTATATCAACGCTAAATCGTAGGTGTTTAGTTGTTAAAGTCCAACCCTTAGGCCTTAATTATGACAAAAAAATAATTCCTAAAGCATACTAATCGTGTGTTCAACTGCAGAGTGATAAGATAGGATAAGATGGTGAAGTAAACATTGGCATGAATTAATTCACTATTTTTTTCTATAATAATGACCCCAAAATTAGCATTATCACTTTCAAACTATAGGAGAGATGGTTAAATTAGGATAAAATTATCATATCTTATTATATGTTCAAGTTTTCTTGACTTTCTCCTAGCCATCACCACTACGTCATAGAACTCTAGTACTACATGTTTATTTTAAACCAATTAACTCTTGATCTTGAATTCATTTCTCATTATTAGCTTGTTAAATGGTAAATGTTACTTCTTGCGTCTCAATTTATGTGATACCATTTAAATTGACATCAAGTTTAAGAAATAAAACAAGATTTTTAAAACTTCTGATCTGAAACACTCTTTGACCATTTAATTTGTATACCTATAAAAGAATTTAACATAAATTATTTTAATTATAATAAAGCGACATTCTATTTCAAACGAAATTAGAAAAAAGTATGTCACGTAAATTGAGACGAGGAAGCAACTGTTAATTGCTGATGTTGTGTTCTGGGTTGAGGTTTGAAAATTCTGTGATAGCCATTGAAATGGTAATGAATTGTGTTCTGCGTCAGCAAACAGCAAAACTAATTTTTAGTCAAAATAAATGATGCAAGTACTATCCATGGCCATGAAATGTTGAAAGTACATTCATTTAGACTTTGATGTAAACTGTAGTAACACAACAGGTGTATGATGCAGTGCAATTTTAAATTCCAATTAGTCTACAGTATACTCCAATATGTCATTATAGTGGCTATTTGATAGGCTTTATGGACGTGCACAGAAATAATTAAAGTATCCCTCGAGTCACAAACGAGAGTTATGATGGAGCATTAAGTACTTCATCAATCTTATTTAGAAGTTTCTTATTTTAGTTTTTTTGGGTACATAATCATCTTAATTATGGAGCATTTGCCCTCAAATGTGGAGCGCAAATTTAAATTTAATTTTATTCTAATATAACTATCGAATATCAAAATAATAATAACAAAAAAAAGTCTAAGTCTATATTCCACTATATCGTATTTCTATTTATCTCACTTTTTATGTGCTACTATGACTTTTTGTTATGTCATATCTACAATCTTTTTTATTTGTCAAACTATGTGCAAGAATCTAATTGAGGATATGTGTTGCTACTCTTTATCTATTTTGCGTTCATGTAAATCTTCATATATAGTTGACTTTAGTCTATGACAACAACCTTACCTTCTCCACTAAGAAATCAAGATAAGTACAATTTTTGCAAAAGTTTCACCGGATAATTTATTTAATCGTTTCCATTTAATTTTTGCTATTTTTCCACCTCCTTCTTGATCTTCTTAATTATTGTACAATATATAGTGTTTTTTTTTTTTAATTTATGACAATTGAAGTATAATATTTTGAAGAAATGGTCTTAAAAAGTAAATTTTAAATCAAATAGGTATTATTGGAAAAGTTTGAAAATAATGACAAATAATCATTAATGAAAAATGAATTTGTTAAATTTATTATTGTTTTGGTAAATTGATGACTTATTTTGCTTTTTATGATATAGAATTTCAGTTTTAAATTTGATCTCATTTGAGATAAATTTGGATATTAAATTGTTGAAATTCGAAAAACAAAGTATTAGTTTTAGGCAAAAAATCGTTCACCTAAACTTCATGCTAAGATTCTGCGGCCAAATTTTTTGCCTAACTTCACACCAAAATGTCAAAAGTGCAACACTATAATTTATATGTTCGAAGTTATGGTAACCTTACTAAGACTACAACTTCAGGAAAAATAACAATTGCCCTAGGCAAATCATTATATGATTGAAGTTAAGCTTTGCGTGCTAAATGTAAAAATGCCTAATATCGACGTGACAAATTACTATAAGTCTGAACTCTGAAGTTAGGCCTTGTCAAGATCATAATTTCAATGAAAGATATTTGACATTTTGTTATACTTCAAGCAAATAATGTCTCCGAAGTTTGTCAAACTTTATACATAAATTTTCGCAACTTAAATCTCGTTTAACTGAAGTGATTCAAAGTAAATTTACTTTGTCAAAGAATAAACATACTTTTGCTTAAATAACAAATCCAAAATCAGGTATTTGTGCAATTCAGTCATCTACAAATAACCAAGCCCCAAATCAACCCTTCTATGAGCATAAAAAACTTAAAAGCAATATTCATCGACGAGTCTTTTTTTATCCTTTATTGGAGTGATTGACTAGCTAAAGGGTTAAAGTCCTTTAAAACTATCATATGTGAAAAGTCATTTAGGTGAATGATAATTAAATATTATTAGAACATTGTTGCTGTTGAGGCTGTCACATTTCTTATTTGCTAGTAATGAATAATGACAAATGATAAGAAAAGATTATGATTTTAATTTTCTTCTTAGAAAATGTAATTAAACATGATTAGGTTCAATCCCTTGAGACAAAAAAAAATGTTTTTTTTTGGAGCTAGTGTCACTCAAAAACAAGTCCAAATTAAAGGTATTGGGTACAAGAAGTATGGATTGGTGCCTAACCCTCAATAGTGGAGCTTTAATTTATCAAAATATTCTCCCTAAATGTCAATCGAATCTATTGATCTTGATTCCTGTCCTTCCTTTTTGTATATTGTTCTTAAATACCCGTTTCAATATGTTTGTCTGATTTTAATGTGACATAAGAATATTTTTAAATCTTGTAATTTTAAGCAAAAAGTGTATGGAACGTATAAAATAACATCATTTAATCTTACGTTATTAAACTTATCACGTAAAAAGTTGAAACTAAATGGAACTAACTATTATACTTAAATAGCCTGAAAATAAAATTTAAAAAAAAATTAAATGGACAGAATATTATAACAAGATTCGACATTAAAGAAGAAAAAAAAAAGAGTGAGAAAAGTAAGTGGTTTACGGTGCAAATTGGTTTGTTTATAGATCTTGTTTTTGTATATTTTATGCATATATGTGCTGTCATTTTAACTCCTGGCCTAAATAATTTAATTGCATGACAGTATATATGGGTACTTTTTCTCATGTTGATTGGCCTAGAACTTTATCTTTTGGGTCCTTAACATTGACTATTTTAATTTTTTATTGTTGGTACAATCATGTTTGGTTCCTTATGATCATGACAAAAAAAATACTTTAACTAGTTTATGTAATATGCGGTGAGCTCGAACTTATCTTTCGATCGATGTTTTTGAATTTATTTTTTCAAAGTGAGAATTGCGAGAAAACAGAACGTATCATCATATTAAATAAAAAGTGTATTTATAAGTGCAATCTTTGTCATAGTTAAAAGATAGGAACTTCTAGAAAAACATTTCATATTTGGAGGACAATTCTGAATTCTCCAAGTAAATTGCGGATATTCTAGAGAATTGTGGATTCAACACATTGAAATTGATTTCATCTTAATTTAGTACTTTTAATGCGGAACATAAATTTATATATGAAAATTTATTAAAATTGTATAGCTAGTAAATTCGAATATGTAACTTCAGTGCGCGATACAAGTGAACAAATACAATATAATAGAACACTTAAGAAAATCATATTGAGGAAACTCGAAAAGACTCACGATCCCATACTCTTTGACAAACAACTTCTTATTTACGAGATTATTTTTTCTCCTGTTATTATTTTCTTCAGGGAGAATATTAAAGACTAGCATTACGTCATATGCTGATTTTAGTCACTAAGATGTGTTAAAACTCAATAGTCTTCAATGTAAAACTCAATAGTATCTTGTTGTCCTCCTAAGATTTTATAAAAGGTCGATTATGTAGTGATCAGAGATTGATCAATTATTTAAACTTTAAATTTTCTTATAACAATTTTAAATTAATATACAATAATAATTAATTTAATTACAATTATAATACATATGTAAGTTAATATCCTTGATTTTCGTGGTGATTCCACTTTGACGGTTGGTAGAGTTTTTGGCTTTTTTAAAAAAAAAAAAAAAAAATCATTTTTTGTGGTGATTACATTTTGGCAGTTTTTATTTTCTTCTTCTTGATCATACAAAAATTATAGACCTCGAAATTGATTATTTTGGACTAGCAAAAATTTCAAATAAATATCTAGTTCTTTTATTTTGAAATATTGTCCTTTAATTTTTTGAAATAATTTTATTTTTCTAGTCATTACACTTTTAGCAGTTTTTAGATTGGCTGTTTTTTTTTCTTTAAATTCTGTTTTTTTTTTTTTTATGGTGATTACACCTTGTCAGTTTTTAATTATTTTTTTTAATGGTGATTACACTTTGGTAGTTTGTAATTTTTTTTGGCTTCACCGAATTAAAAAAAAATAGATTTCAAAATTAGTTATTTACTAAAAAATATTCCATTGTTATGCAGTTTTTTTTTTCTTTCTAAATACATATAATAATTTAAAGGGATAAGGGTCTGAAAAATACCCCAACTTTGGTCGAATTTGTTGTTGTGATACTAAACTTTCATGAGGACCTATTACCTCCCTAGACTATTTAATAGTGTATTTTTTACCCTCTAAACTATTTAATAGTGTATTTTAAAGGTATATATGTGCCCAGGACACATTATATTTATAATTTTACATTATTTTTTATGTCCACGTGGGCAAATATATATGTTTAAAATACACTATTAAATAGTCTAGGGAGGTAATTGGTCCTCATGAAAGTTTAGTATCACAATAGCAAATTCGACCAAAATTGGGGTATTTCTCAGACCCTTATCCCTAATTTAAATCACTAAGATGCGTTAATCATCTAAGAATAGAGAAGTCACGTCTCCAGTGTAAAACTCAATACTTATTATTTTGTTACTGTCCAAATAATAAGTATTGGAGTTCAAGTTAACATCTAATGATAATTAATTTTTAATATAACTCACTATTAAAAAATAATAATTTTTCACTGATCTTTCTATTGAAATTTGTTCAATGGATATTTTCACAAATATTTTGATTGAATTAGTGAGAAAGTAAAAAATGTACTAATGTTTTCAAGAAAAAATTAGGAAGTTTCTCGTGAGAATTTGTTTCTCACTTTGCATTTTCCCAATGAGTTAGCTTAACAGAAAATAAATGAATAAAATCATGTTCAATAGCACAAATTCCCATTGATTTACTTTGATTTCTAGTAAAATTTATAGATATTTAATATATTTTTAAAACATTTATATTCTCATCCCTTTTTATTTATTTCTTAATTTTAAGGAGAAACTGACAGCTTAAGAAATCAGAAGAACTATACATCATATTCTTTTAATTTCTTTTTTTCTTTTCCTGATTTTAAATATGTGTAAAAACATATTTTATTTGGTCATTGTGGAGAGTCTATAAATAGTAAATAAGACATTAGAAAGTCTACAAATTTTACAAACTCAAAGAGTGTTTCAACAATATGAGATCTCTCTCTATTTTCTTCCTTCTCCTATCTCTTTCTTTGGTAATTCTTCTTCTACTTCCTCTTCTCTAATATTTCATTCGTATTTTTTTGAATTTTGAGATTCAAACAATTACTTTTTACGTATTTTTCAAATATATTATTTTTATTTCTAAAAATTTAAAGATTTTATACCTAAATTCATGATTATAATTAAATTATTTGACTCTCGAAATTCGAATTATACCGTATAGCCTAGGACATATAGTAACCATTTGCAGATTTAATTTCACTTAATTTTATGTCTTCCAATATTTAATTTAACTATTATTTTTCAGTTGGGATATGTAATTAGTGATGGTCCAGAAGAATATTGGAAGAGCAAAATGAATGGAGATCCAATGCCTAAAGCACTCAAGGACCTTCTTAATGATCAATATCAAGATTTTCCAATAGAAAGGAACAAATTCGTTAGAAATTTTGATTTGAAGGCTAATATTATTATTTATCATAATGATGTTGATATATATCCAAAAAGATCCAGGCCTACTCCTTAGGATGATCATTTTTCAGAAACAAAAGAAGAAGAAGCTCAAAAGAGAAAAACTGTAGATCCCTGAAATTAATTATGCTTGAGTATATTATATGTCTTTTTTAAAAATTTGTATGTTTCTTAATTACCTAGTTAATTACAGAATTAAGCTTCTTGTTGATTAATTAGATGTTGTTTAGTTGCTATTTGTAACTATGCTTAACTAGTTCTTTTTATTTGGTAACTGATTTGGAGATGAGTTATGCATATATTAAATTCTATATGTATAAGTAACAGATAATGTTTAGTAGCTGGTTGGGAAATAAGTTTTTTATATATATGATTAATACGGTGTTTAATTTTGCAATTTAGAAACACAAATAACTAACTATGCGCAAGTCACAAAGGAATTTATGTATCACTTTATGTTGGATCAATTAAATTGTGCGTAACTAATATTTACTCCCTCCGTTCAATAATAATTGTCCACTATAATATTTTGGATTGTTCAATAATACTTGTTCATTTTATGAAATCAACGGATAATTTTACACTTAGTTCTTAATTTACCCTTATCATTAATTACACACACTTTCCTATTACATTTTTCAAGTCATTATATTTATTATATTCAAAGGGTGATACAGTAAAATTACCATTCTATTTATAATTTCTTAAGAAGTGTGCAAAGTCAATAGTGGATAACTATTGGTTGATAGAGTGAGTAGTTATTTACATAAAATAATACATATATTTCCTCATAACTAATAGCAATATTATTAATACATGCACAACTCTAATCGTCTACCAAACGATAATGTCTAAAAATTATTTCGGAAATTATGTAATTTTTTCATTGTCATCGCATATATTATTTGCATGACTAAGTGGGCGTTTGGGCGTAAAAAATATGAAATTTGGAGAAAAGTGTATTTGTTTTCAAGTTGAAAATGATATTTGAAAATTGAAATTATGTTTGAACATAAATATAAATTAAAATTGTTTTTGAATGATTTGAAGAAAAAATTATGAAAACAATTTTTTGGAAGTGTTCAAAATCCAAAAAATTATAACAATTTATATTCAAACAATTTTTGAAAATAAAAATAAATATAAATTGAATCTGGAAATGTGTACCCTAACAGTTCCAGACATAAATTTGATTAAAATATATTATTGACTTCTTATTGGCTATATATGCCGGCTAATCTTTAAATAAAACAAATAAAAAGAAGAATCAATCCAACTTAATGACACCAAGCCAATGACAAAATAATAGAATAAATGCATAAACAAACTTTAGGAACACCAGATTGACTTTTTAATTTTAGATCACACTCCCTCTATTTTACTATTGCTGCATTTTCAATTATCGTTCATAAAATAACTTATTTTTAAAATGTGTTTAGAAATTAAACAGATAAAAGTAAATGACACAAGAGTAGTATTTTTCTTAAATGTAACATATAAAGTTATAATTCATTTGATTGTAAAACATAACTCAAAGAATTGGGGTTATTTGTTCCATTTATGAAATGAAGAAAAAATTATTATTCTATATACGGAAAAGGGTCAAAATTGTCCCTGAATTATGCGAAATAGACCACTTATATCCTCCATTACATTTTGGGATCAAAAATACCCCCACCGTTATCCCAGGAGACCACAAATACCCTCAAGAGTTAACACCCCAAATTTTTAGTGATGTGGCAAGCCACATGGGACTAATCCCTCCACCTAAGCATTGCCAACTAAGATTCACTACAAAAGAACTTGACCTTTAGTGGCGACAAAGTCGCCACAA
>JAJOOR010028710.1:0-15847 GCA_036250505.1 Solanum acaule
AAACTTTAAAAGTATAAATTTTTAAGTGTAATATTCCTAATTTTTTAATTTTAATAAAAAATAATAATTTATAACGGTTGGACCCGGTTTCCGGTCCGGTCCGGTCCGGTCCGTTACCGGTCCGTTACCGGTCCGGGACGGGTACATGTATTTTTTTCCGGTATTACCGGTTCCGGTCCATCCCGGTTCCGGTTCGGTTCCGGCCCGTGGTGCCCGGTTCCGTTCCGGTTCCGGAACGTCCCGGTCCGGTAGTTCCGTTACCGGTTCCGTTGCCACCCTTAGAGAAAAGTGAGTCTACTTTGTAAAGGGCAATTTGATAAACATTTCAAAGTTGTCATTTATTTCTTAAACTCATTGTCCGGTCAAATGTTGCCACATAAAATGGGACGGAGGGAGTAATATTTTTTTACAACTTTCATAATCTGCATTAAAGTAGTTTGTTTTGAATCTGTGGATAATATTAAGCTAATGTTTCTCCATAGAATTGTACGTTAAGAAAGGTCGTGTTTCAACCATACCATATTTTATCATCTCTGTTATTTTTTGATAAAGTTATACCACTAAAGAAATGTTTGCTCTCTCCATTGTTATGAGTTGAATGCAAATAGCTCAAGTTGATATGACAAGCTTTTTTTGAATTTCTACACCGAGCTATTAATGGGGAAATTTTGATTAGTGACCCAGTAGATATAAACTTCTCAACCAACACTAATTTCTCACTTGACATTTTAACTTTTCTTTATTACAAGATCCACAGTGAAGGAATATCTAGAAGTAAATACAACAGGATACGAATATAAGACCTGCTGCTTTGCAAGACATAAGAATCAATAATCGCAATGGATACCTTTCTTATAACCGAGATATTGACACAAAATGCATTGACCTTCGAAAATTAGAATCCATCAACCAGCAGCGCTACACCTCATCTTCCTAAACTAACAAAACATAGAGCTAAACGTTATAACTCAAATTTCTGACTCGATATTTCTACACTTGCCACAACAACATATTGAAGGAATCACAAGGTAATTACAAAAGGACAAGAAAGAACGTCCAGTCCACAAACAAGCTCTGAAAGACAGTATTTAGAGAATATACGCCCAGCGGCCACTTTGTAGCTCTCAAACAAGTAGCCTATTCTGATCTATCTACACTGAGATAAACATACAGAACACCACAATTACCCTGATTTTGGCCACCTACCACAGTTCTACTTTGACAAAAGCATTGCTGTTTCAACAAACGGCAACAACATACTATGGTCAACAAAGTCCTTGATATTGCATAAATCAAGAGGCATTCTCTGAAGAAGCAACCTTGTCTTTTCCAGACTCGAGATTAATGTTGATGTGTGATTTATCACCAGATTCATCCTGTTTATGCTGATTATCAGTTTCCTTCGCTGTCAGGAAACGACCCCCACATCCTCTAGCTCTTTTCAATGCATGCAAATGGCGTGATTCATGCAAATAAGGCTGCAAGATTATTTTGCACTGTGAGCCTCCCAAGGTATTGTTGCTGGAAAAACATAGCCTCAGAAACAGATATTAGAACTTCTAATCATGGTGTAAGGCACCTTATTACCAACTGTATGCTATTGGATCTTGCAGCTGTTTCCAGCACAGTTGATAACCATCTTTGAGCAATTTATCAGGGAGTAAAAGACATTATTGATCAGAACTCATAACTTACCACATACACATATTAATCATAGAGAAAATGGATTTTTTTGCCTGGAGAAAGATCCTTAATTACGAACAGGGAACGAAATCACTTTGCTCCCCAGCAATAATATACATTTATAGATGTTCTAGAATTAAGAGCTTTTGTTGCATCAGAACCTTTGCACAATGTAATGTGAAACTAATATGGCATACTAGTAGCTATTTAGATTTTTACGTGTAACAACTGAAATAGAGGAGATTAAAGTTACAGTCCAGAAAAAATATACATTTGAGACTTTCATGGTCTGCTATCCATACTCCACTTGCAGTATATATATTATTAGTAAAGGAAATTTTATGGTTTTTTGTTTGGTTGGGACTCATAAGGAAACCCAATCATGGTATAAAAATTCTGCGTAATAAATACGATGCTTAGTTTGCAACATAGAACTCTACATTACTAAAGTACCGTTATATTTCCAGAATTAAAGTGTGCACTATTAATATCGGCCTAACTTATGCAGAAATCTATGTATTATTTTATGTGGGATAGAATGCAAATATTGGTCTACCAAGAAGTATATAGAAAAAGATGCTCTCATAGTAGATATCCCTGAATAAGAATCCCTATATTATTATTTGATGTGTAACAACCCTCACATAATTATTCACCGCATAATAATCCCTATATATTATTAATGGCATAATAATTCATATATATAATTCTAACATAACTAATAAGTGAACCAAGCGACCCCTGTATGTGTTTAAAATAGAACTAGAAATGAGCAGACACTTAAAATATGTGCATAACAAACATGAATCATCTGGAAGGCTGTTAAACACTTAAAAGTAGGAAGTGATAAATCAGCAGATGAACCACAAACAAGCTGTCAGGTTGCCTGTACTTGCCTGTAAATTGTAATACTGGATACTGAAGCAACATAGCATAACAAACAACAAGACGAAAACATTTTTTGACAAAATACCTTCCTAGCTTTCAGAAGTTTCTTTTCTGACTCAGCTTTCGCGCGAGATTGTCGACGCCTCAAGATGCCATGATACTGTTTTGCATTAACAAAAACAGGTTCGTCTATCGCATCTGATGGCAAAGGAACACCCGCTTGTTGAATTCCCATTAGCTGAACGTGAACCTGACAGAAAATGACACAACTAAGCTCTCAAATTCATAGGGATATTTCATAGATAAAGTCCAAATGAGAAGTGTTATGAAAATCTAATACCATTGGTTGTGCTGGATAAGGTTGTGGAGGATAAGGCTGTGTATCGTACGGTGCAAAGATGCTCCTATAGTATGGGTCTGGATATGGATAAGCTGTTTGAGCCTGTATCAAATGAAAAATCAATGCAGATTTATTATCAGAAAAATAGACCCAATATAACCAATCACCAGAGCATAAATATAAAGTTAGTAGACACAGAAACAGGCTTCAAATATTCCCCAACTGATACCTTAAAGATCTGCAATCTCTATTAGAAGCCTCTAGTTTAAGACTGTCCAATAAAAATGAGTGTCCTACTAAGAATACTTAAGATTGCAGGTTATTATGTGTGCCAAATGAAGAGAGGGAGGGAGATAAAACATCCAGCTCCAGGTTAATCCAGGAAAATCTTTATGCAGCGGTCCAAATAGGGAACAATGGATTTTCAACAACTGTTGGAAACAATTGTAGCACTAAATTTCATTCACAAAGCTGAAAAGATGGCAAAATTTAAAAGGTTTGCATTTAAACAAGTGTTTACTATATAACTAACTCTATGCTTCAAGCTGCCGCATAAAGAGTCTACTTGATTCAGATCATCTTATCCATGGTGTTCAAAGAATTCTGCTAGTGTATCCCTCCTATAGGACAAAGACTTACCTTAAATGAAACTCTAGGCAAGTAGACCTACAAGAAAAAATTTGCCAAATTGTGGCAAGTGCAGTTGTAGGGAGTGACAAACAGATCGAGCAATCTGAAAATGAAGCAATGCCTAGAGAATTAGTTACAAAATAACACAAGCTTGTAAAACAGGATGTTGCTTAAAACAGAAATGAGAGATTATAATTGAAGTGTTTGTGTCTAACCCATCTATACCCGATTTACAAGACCAATGAAAATACCAGAAAACAAGCCCAAAATGGAAAATCAAACTCCGTCCCAAGGTCTTCAGTTATGATTGACAAACACAACCATGATGGATCATAAATATCGAGAAGTCATGAAATATGTATTGTTAATGTTACAACACCACCATTCAAATATAAGCACAAAAAGGTCATTCCCTATCTTCAAGAAATATACAAATTTTCTAATTCCTCGTCAGAGACTATCAACCTTTATTATATCAGCCAAGTATACAACATGACAATCTATAAGTAGAAATATCTTCCATCCTACTACTGAATACATTTGGAATACTTAAGCCACTTGATGCATTTATATCCGTTTCTTAGGTTCATACTCACCTATTGCTTTCTCAAATAGTCTGAACGATACCAATGTATTCTGTAATGCTATCTAATAAGCAACTTTCTTCAATTTATAGGTTCGTATGAAACATCAGACTATTCATTCATATATCTAAAATAATATCTTTTGCCCCACATATGAATTTATCTCTAGATACAAGAATCCATAAGCACAATCATAGCTCCATTATGCCCCACATTAAGATAATTATTATCAACTTGGCTTTCAGGCTTATGCACAGCAAACTATTTGGGCAAGAAATATAAGCGGTTTCCTGTTGGCTGTTACAAGTGTCAAAGTGGTGTCTTTGCTAATGAAGATCAGAACGATATCACATTCTTATGATAACCAAAAATGAACATGTGCACTTCATATCACAAAATAAAGAAGCCTATTAACAAGTGCAAAATGATAAAACTCACAGAACCATCGTCAGTATATCTACATGCCTATTACAATCAGTTAATTCTTGAGATATTTATAACCTATTTGACGTCTGACGAGGCCCCTAATTGATTCATGACAGCAGTTATAGGATAACATCTGATCGAAAGAACAAGAGGGGGTTGCGTCTGTCAGCAAGAATAATTATCAAGTAGAGAAGATATCAATTCAGGACTTAATAGTGATTTTTCAGAAATCTGGCGGTAGAAGTTAATTGGTGCTTCAAATATACCATAGAATTTCCATTGCCAAGTTGATTGGGCATAACATAGTGCATATTTGGTGTTACAGTGCCAGGGACAGACATTCCAGCTGCAGGGGATGAAGACTCGCTGTGAGCCTCTGATTGATTTTCTGACTGTTCATTCTCACTACCATCTGAAAATTTATTGCATTAACATAGGCATTAGAACATTTTGTTCATGTAACCAAAAATACATATCCAACTTACTTTGAATTCCTACTGCTTTTGTCTGAGTTTACTGTGGTTCTTAACAAATTGAATGTGAAACAAAAGCATATGCAGACAATAATTTATTTTCTTCTATCATGATAAGTCCAACTCGTTTTGATAAGTCAAAACTACACAATGAAGGCATCAAAAGAATGTATTAAAAGATAATCAGTTCAACCAGTGTCATCAAACAAGTACTCCTGAATCTTGACTACCTATACATAACCAGGATTCTTCGCCTTACAACAAATGAATTATCTTGTATATATTTTTTTACATCTTTTGCTATTCTAGAATATTCTCCTAATTCTTTCATCCAAATTAGCCCAAGGATGCAGAATAGAATTCTTCCAACTGCCTTTATCTTCTTAAGAATCTCTCACAACACTTACTTAAAAACAATCTTCCATAATAGTATGGGAAAATTCTCAAGCTGCACTTTTGATGTCATGAATGTGCTTCATATCAGAAAACTTGAGGAATCACGGAAAAAAATGTGCCAGATTGTACTAGCAGGAGATGAAGGGTTTGTATCATACTATTTGTGTAGAAGAGCAAGGCTACAGACATCATTTAGTAATGAAAGACATGTGAATCGAGCTAACTTCACAATCAACACAACACAGTTAAGGACTCGAGAAACAAATCTATACCGCCGACAAAATAGTATACTAAACCCCCATAAAATAACCTGAATGATAATGAAGCGAGGACGTCATGACGCTGCTTGCCACAGAATCTCCAAAGTAGCAAACCTATGCAGTTAACAAAAGATGGATCAGCAAAATAACAGCACTCTTTACCACAAAATATACATCCAGGAGCATAAATAAATCATACTATAAAACTTAAATTCAACCTTCAGATATAATGATCAGACTTCTTCGATTGTCATGTCTCAACATTTCTACACATAAAACCATTTCCTTCAAATATCCATGCCACAAAGCCAAATTACTTGTGAAATTAAATCAGATACATTCAACTCCATATTTTTCATCTTTCAAAAGTACAAAAAAGCCTTAAAGTTATATGATTTTTCACACATTCCAGTTCAAAACTCAATTAACTATGTAAGGAAAAAAGTTTTAATTATTAGGGAAACAACAAATAACAGAAATTGCCAAGCTCAAATCTAATTTTCCATTCCTTTTGAGATTTCTTCATTTACTTTCTGCAAAAACATGTAAATCTAAATGAAATTCAATTAATCATACAATGAGTTAACGAATTCAGCGTATTACATCTCAACTTTTTCAGCATCTAAACTCAATTTCATCAAAAAAATAAAAATTAAAAGAATCAAATCCAAATAAAAGGCGTACATCGAATTCACCGCAACCAGCAACTGAATAGTGAAACAGCTCAAATATGAAATTTTACACATGCAAAATACACAAATTACGAAGCTCAATTTCTCAATTTTCGATTCCAAAATACACTTTATGAGTAGGTTTTTGAATAGATGAAGACGAAAAATTACCTTTCGGGAAGAGTTTCGTGTATAGAAAACCAATAAGCAGCTTTAATTTCTGGTGTTTTCTGTTGAATTTCCTTCTCTAGAGAGAGAGAGAGCGCTTTATTCTGTGTTTGTAACTGTTGTTTATCAGTAACTTTGTACTGACTTGCCCGGAGAGAATCCAAATTTAGTCGGGCTGTAAGTTTTTATGACATTCTTTTTTCTTTCCTTTTTTTTTTCTAAAAAAAGGGTTTGATAAAACCTTGTGACATTGTTTTTTTTCACTATTCTTTTTACCTTTTTTAATTTTTTTTTGTTTGTATTCAAGAAATGATTAAATTTAAATTCATGTGATTTTTTATATTTATATTAAATCTAAATTCATACACCCGATTAAATCTAAATTTGTATTCTCATTTGATGAGATAGATCTCAAATATCCTTTCATAATTCATATTGTTTGTTTGCCTACCCTTTGTTTTTTCTTCTCTCTCTTTAAAAGCTTTATTTTTTAAAAAGTATTAATCAATAATATTAGAAATTCAATAATTTTGATTAATTTAAATTTATAATGTAAAGTTTATTCAAGAACTTTAATTATAATTAACTAGTAAAATTACTTGTGCTTCGCGCAAAAATTTAATATCACGAAATTTTAAAAATAATACTTAAAACTTATCAGTCATTAAAACAAAAACACTATATAATCTTACATATAAGATTACGTAGTAACAAACATTAATAATGTAAAGGAAAATGAAAATTATTACATCTTATCATTTATCCTTAATAACATAAGCATAAAGTAATGACTATAAAAATACATACTAGGATCTGTTAGATAAGCAATGGTGTCAGTGAGCCACTTAACAGGAGTAAAGTACACAAATATTTAATTGTGAAGAAGAAGAAGAAGAGGAGGAGGAGGTTCAGAATTTTAGTTGTTTTAAAATTAAAATTAAAATGAGAGGAAATCCCTCTATTTATAAAGAACAAAGGGTAGTGTAAACAAATGTTAATTGTGCCTTATCGGAAATGTTACAACTATTTGAAAAAGTTGCAACCCTTCGGAAATGTCACAACCTTTAATAAAAGTCGCAACTCTTCATTAAAGTCACAACTTTTCATTAAAGTCACAACTTTTCATAAAAGTCGCAACTCTTCATTAAAGTTGCAACTTTTCATAAAAGGGGAAGACTAGTTTTGAAAATAAATAAATTAAAAGGGAATTCAGGTTTGTGGTGACGCCACGTAGGCGAGCCTAAGGTTCTCTTTTATATATATATATATATATGATTAATTCAAATTGATACAAAGTAAAATCCCTTCAAAAACAAAAAAAGGATGTACTCTATCCCATTATAAATTGATGATAAAACTATAGTCTCAATACTTTTTTCGTAAATGAATTATACTCTAATTACATGATTTACTGTATCTCAACCTGCCTTAAATAAAATAAAGTTATATTGATTTAATTAGATTTCAAAATAATAATTCTACAGAAAAATACATGTTTCATAACTTGGTATATACTCAAAATTAGTCTCACTAAATTGCGTAATTTTAGGGTAACAGAAAAAAGAATTGGATAAAATTCAGACAGCATAATATAATGCATAAACAATAAAAGGAGTAATACATGTTATCTAAGATCTTTAGGATTTTATTAAACAAAAATTAATTAAAGTTTAATGTAATGTTATAAAATTATTGGGGCATTTTAATTTATTTTTGTAATCTGTTTTTATATATAAGAAAAAAAAAGAAAGGAAAAAATGGTAAACAGAATATATGTGGCTTAGAGTGAAAAGACAGAAGTGGTCCAAATCTTTGGCAGGGAAAAAGCAGATGCAATTTTAGCCAGAAGTTTATGTGGGCCTTTGTTAGCTAAATAAATTGTTTTTGAAAAATAAAAAAAGAGAGTAGAATAATGAATCTACTCCATTCAATATTTGATCACGTGGAAGTGGATTTGACCCAATCTTCCTACTTCCCTATCAGACAAGTGTCTTTAATTAAACTAAATATAAAACTTTAATTTAAGAATAAAAAGTTCTAATTTTTTTCTCTGCAAATAACAAATAAGCATGGTTAGAATTATAGTAATACATTAAATTTTTAGGTTTGTTTTCGAACTATCGACAACAACCTTAAAAATATTTTCTTATTTGACTAACTTAATTTGCCACATGACATAACAAGTGAGTTCAAACGCTTGTAGTAGCATGAGACTCGTAATAAAAGATTGTGAGACGTATTGAAAACACCCTTAAACTAAGAGTTTAGAGGTATGTTTCACCAATGTTGCAAGATCTAAACATCTTTACTTGTTCAATTATTTAAACCCTATTATACCTTTATAGTCATTTTTTCAATGCATTGAATTTACGGAAAATTAATCAAAAATATCTTTAAACTATGCAAAATTGAACAAAATATTCTCCATTAATATTTTAGTTCAAAAATGTCCCTATTATTATTTTTGGATAAAAAATGCACTTTTTCTACTACTTTGATCCAACCATGCCTTAATTATTGCTTCTAAAGGAATGTGTTGAAGTTAATGCTAGAAATAGGTTGTGCTTTATATACTTGGCACCAGCTATAGCTCCCTTACTCTTGATTTTTGAATCATAAACTCCAAAACCAACACTGATACCATTCCCACTTTTGGTTAACTAACTAATTGAAATGGAATAAACAGGATTTCTGCAATAAAGAGAACTTCATGGATACACATCTTTAACTGTAGAATACATTAGACAGCAAGACACATTCTATAAACTGACTAGGCCTTCTCACTAATGTATATTTTAATCATGGACAAGCAAAGAGAGGTTGCTCCTTGTTCAAGAAAATACATTGATCAGAAGACTTTTAACTGATTGCTAGATGAATAAAACCTACTCCTTGGACTAAAACAGTACTACTACTACTACTACAACTTCATTGTTCTTTCCATATCCTACCAGTAACTCTAAGCTTCAATTCTTTCCGGTCTCCACCAGAAAAGAAGAGCGCCATATTACGTTGAATGATGAGGCCATCAAAGCTGTCTCGAACTTTACGGTGACTGTCCCTGATGCTTCTAGGTACCCCTTGCCAAATCAGCTTCCTTCCATTGCCTCCAACTTCAAGACTGTAGCTAAAGTTCTTTGCTGTTTCATCATCACCCATGAACCGTAAAAATGCAATATAAACTGGTGCCATTCCAAGTTGAAATGCTTCAAAGTGTAAACAGAAGTACTGACCAAAGCAACTGAAAACCTGGAGGAAAATTTTACAAGAGAAAAATTTATGACGTATTCAGATATAAACACAAAAGGTACAGGACCAAAAGTTAAGCAATAATATCTGCTAAAATCATCTAAAGCCACCGTGTTAGATTCCACACAGTGACAAGGGAAGTGCACAAAATAGGTTGCATTATAACATATAACCAGTTAAGTATAGAACGATCCGACAAGCTCTCTGAACCTCATTCTCTTCGTCATAAATAATCCATTTTCCCCAAAATGACCTGGACCAATAGGGAAATTCATTGGGCCTTTAGCTGGGTAGCCAAGTGCGGAGCGAATGATTGCTGAAAGCATCTAAGTAGTAAACTCATCCTAAGATTACACTTATTGTACCTACTCACCCCAGAAAGAGACCCCAAAAAGGCATGCAGTGCAAAGATGGAGGTTGCTCAAAGTTTTTCCTCGCTAAGGTAATCCCCAAAAGAGAGAAATTCACAAATAATTTCCCTAATCAGGTCAAACCATGTCCCTTGCTGTAAATATGATGCCAAGTATTTCATCCTCCAGATTCTAAAGGCTCCCCAAAACAACAGCCATTTTGAAATGGGCAGCCAAATTACAAATCCATTTCTGCAGCCAAATGCCTTACCACTGAGATAAGAGTATTCAGTGATTTGGACAAAATATTTAAGGGTTTCCAGCTTATACAATCATGCAAATCATTAACTAAAAGTATAACCATAAAAAAAGAAAAGAAACCCACCAAGCTGCATCCCACATCTCCCACATTCTATTTTCTCCAAAATTATGGGCAAGTAATACGCTAAAAGTATAAAAATACCCTAACCATATAATGTGACCCATAAAAACCAAACAATACTGACAAATTTTCACCAGTTATGACAAACAAGAAAACTATTGGTTGGGAAAATTATGGCTTCAAGAATAAGACCACAGAACTACAATAAGGTTCCAGCATTGCATTCTTAAACCGGATTAACAACCTTTTTCATTTGCTCTTCCCAAAAATGAGTAAATCATATAACCACCAAGTGATAAGAACTCACATAACATATTTTATGAACACTAAGGAGGCATTAACACGAATTGGATAAAAGATTGTGTCATTAGAAATATAATTAGCTATGTAACTTTAATCCAAAGAAAAAAAACTATCAAATGAACATATATCAGTTTCATTTGTTTTATGAACCAATATGTTCATTCCTGTGCAAACTTTTGGGTACAGCTGTTGATATTTTTATCATCTCATGGATAAGAGTATATCCTGAGTCATTCTTATTCATCTTAGTTTTGAGCACATGAGAAATCAATCAACTATTCCTCAATCCAACAAAAACTTATTGCACCTAAAACCTTCAAAGCGCTATCAATACATCAAACTTAGTAGAGACTTCTAAATAGAGCTGAAAGTCTCCTCGTCTTCCAATTTAAAACACTATATAATAAAGGAAAGAGGAGTTTGGATTTCTTATTGTTCATTTTTTGAACAAACTGAACTTATTTTGTGAAAAGTAATATTTTCCCCCCGATCATTAGAAACAAAAAGTAGGGACGTCAAATAGAACTCTCCAACATCTCAACTGAAAAAACTTTAAAAAAAAAAAAGACTTAGAGTCAGTTTCAAACTCACAGCCTAAAGTTTATGTGCCTATGCTTTATAGCAAAGAAATCACAATATTACCATTCTCCAATACACAAATCTAGCACATATCATAAATTTTTGTCAGAGCTGCCTAATTTCTATTACACTTGGACCACAAACTAATCTGCACTGAATGGAAGAAGAGCAATTATACTTACTGTGAGCATCCATGTAGCATTTTCCACTTCATGGGGATTTGACTTCACATAGCGATGGTTGAAAGTACTGCCCATGTGCATATCAACTTTGTGATCATCTTTTAAATGGGAAACTATATATGGTATGTCACCAATGACAGTACACTCTGACCCCGCATAGGGACAATTATAGGGTCTGAAGGAGCATTGGGACTCATGCTTTAGCTTGCTGTAGTAAGGAATGATGCCTATGCATCCAAAGCTCTGATATTTACATGGGAGTTCAAGAGATGCAGCAACCTTCTCCAATGCAAGACATCGGATATTACCAAGTTCATGCCGACATGTTGGACAGCGATTATGAACCCTAGGTTTGCAACCAGAACACAGTGTGTGACCGTTGGAACACTGCAATAAGGGCAAAGAGATAGAGAAGACTTAAATACTGCATATGCATGAACAAGAGACAATGATAACAATCCTTTATAATAAATAGAATAGCTATGCCAAAGAATTAAGGATATCACTCCACTAATTCTTAGTAAGTGTGAATCAGTTCTCCCTCTGTTCCAGTTTAAATGGTACTATTGGGAATCAAACAATTTTTCTTTGACAATGACTATTTCAAATACGTTCTAAATATATTTGACAATATAGAACTGATTTTTTATTACTTTTATACAGTTCCAGAATATGTAAAATTTATTCAAAAATTATTAAATTAACAACAACGGCCCAGTCCCAAACAAGTTGGGTCAGGTTGTAGGTTTATCCAAATAAAATTCATTCCAGACAAACATTAGACCAAATAAAATTAAAATATATCAATGTCCAAAAACCAAACCACCCTTGTAATTTACAACCCACCATTCTTTTGAAGATGGAGGAGTATTTGTTTCACTAACGTCTTTAATAGATAAAAGAGACAAATAGGAACATGTAAATTAACTTCATCCTACACTATTCTAAAAGAAAAAACTGACGAAACTACCCTTTTTCCCTTTAACTTTTCTTTTACATTTTTTTCCATTTGTTTATATAAAGATTGAAACATCTGTAACAGCAAGAGGATAAGAGAACATTATCTTTTTGTATGTAACACTAAGCAACAGCTAGTAAGGATGTCAGCATTTATCAGCAAGAATTCAGATATTCACACCTGATGGATGGGTGGATACATAGCATTTAAGCATACAGGGCATTCCAATAATTCACGAACACTACTGGAAACAGTCACATTAGGTTTTGCTGTATGTTGAGCAGGCTCATTCATATGTTCACCAATGTCCGTGCAGTCTTCATTTTGTGGAGGATGAATGACCTCAGGTTGACATCGCAAGTCATCAAAATAAGGACTTACAGTTGTCATTGCTCTTATAATGCTGTTAATCCCTGCATTTGCCGAGTATTCCATCAAATATGGTTATATACCTCTATAGTTGGTGATAAAATAAGCATGCAGAAGTTGATAATAGGATACATCTTTAAATTTTCAGTAACACCTCATATGATGCAAATTAACTCAGTTACTTGAGAGTATATTTGTTTTCAGCAGACAGGATCCAGAATAATGAACTTTCTCTTATATAATTGTGGTGTCCTGGCCAACTTACGGGCACCTCGACTAATTCTACTTGATACCTAGTATTTTTCTTCACTGGGATTTGAACATGAGATCTTGTGGTTCTTAACCCTCTTCATTGACCACTAGGCCACACCCTTAGGTGCACCAGAATACTGAACTTTAAAAGACCCAAAGCTACTTACACACAGCAAAACAACAACACATGCTCCATTACAGCTTCATTGATATTAAAATTCTCTTTATTCAGCAACATCCAAAATGTTGTTATTAAAATTCTCTTTATTCAGCAACTTCCAATCACTAGGACATCTGCTTAGGTTCAAAATGATTTCATTTCTGAAAGCACAATTTAGACTTTTCGGCATTCTTATTTTCACATTGATCTCAACCATGCTCGGGAAATCCTTTTCAAGTCTTCTCCAGGTAGATTGACTCGACAGATAAAGCACTGAATTGGCAAACTATTTCAGAACATAGAAATGCCAAAAGCAAAGCAGATTGAGCAACAATCCAAGAGGACACATTCGATACAGTAACACAATCGTCTCTAAACCACACAAGATCACAATCAATTAAGCCAGACATTCTAAAATATAACCACCACTAGGTGAAAATATAAAACAAATTCAAAATAATAACCGAAAGACATAATTCTCTCACAAACCCACATATGCATTCTCTAATAAAACACACAACCTATCAAAATTATATCTTTTACTTCAACATAATAAAAAAGAAACGAACAGTGGATGACACTGCTACTCTCTTAACCATACGTCTTTGTTTCGAGACCTAGGTATGAAAAAAATTCCTAACCCATGCAAATCCGAATTAGTCGAGCTCTAATGCAGCTATCAGACCCCAACGGAAACCAATAAAAACAAAAACACCTTAAATTCGCAAAAACTAAACGGAGCATTTTGGAAAGGGAAATGAAATATGCATACCTAGGTTTTAAGCTGACGCTGATCTAGAATCTTAAAATCCCATTAAAAATAGGTTAAACCCCGGAAGAACCTAGAAGAGTTGCCATTAACCTGAATCTTTTTCAAAATTCAAAATGAAGGGATTTCAATTTTCAAAATTTAAAGCCCAAGGAGAAGAGAGAGAATACAAAAGAGAGAAGAAGAGAATTTGGGGAACTGGAAAATTTAGGGGCCCGCCTGCGTTTGCAAGTTGAATGTGAACTTAAGACAAACAGGGTTTAGTAAATAGGCAGTAGGCGCCAAATGGGGGATTTGGTTAAGAAGAAGAGAGATACACACACTGCCCCTAGATTCTAGAGTTATTTTTTGATATATACTTGGTAATTATTTGTGTTCAATATTTACCAATTACCCCAAATTTCAGTTACTGTAGCATTTATCTTTTCTAATTTTATATGTCCAGTGTCCACGGAACCACCCATTCTCGTCACTCACATAATAATGTTTTGCTAAGTTACAGATAAATATTATTTTAGTACTTATTTATCAAACACTAGAACAAAAAGCAAAGTAAGGGGTAACTATAAATATTTAAATTATAGTTATATAAAAACTTAATGGAATCTCAAAATCCAAACAGTGGCCTGGAATAGTCCCAACTATTACTAATTTGTCCTTAATTCACCATGTAAATTTAGAGTGGAGATTAGCAGTACATGTGAGATGATGATAATGAGAAATAAGTAGTAGAAGCAGGTCTTGTTGATTCATACAAAGATGAATAAGAAGCAGAAGCACCAAATGAGTGGTACTTAATTTCTGGTAGCAGAGAGTAAAAGAGGGGCAGCTTCTTCTTCTTATTGTTGACGTTGGTTCCGCGAAACCAAGGCACGTAAATCTTGTTCTCTGTACCTTTAACTGTAGTTGTTTCAACAAATGTAGCTGGATTGCTAATAAAGATTGATTTGTCTCCTAAATCATGCACAGGGACCCAAATCATTCTGGATTCATCAAGCTTACATATATACTTGTACCCATTGTCCATCACAACTCATAAACACCGCTAATAGTTCTCCTTGATCACTTTCCGCCATGAAACTCTGGCAACGCCTAGTAGATAGGCGATTTCTGAGGAAACTGGTTGCTGATTTGATCCAACGCGGTTACTAGGCATGATATTTCAAAAGTAACTACTAATCAGATGTATGGTTCTCAACATAGAATCCTTCATGGTTCAGTTATTTCATTTGACTTCCTGCAACAACGATGAGCTTCTGTGTTGATTAGCAATGCCTAATAAGCAAGAAATAACAAAAATTGGGAAATAGGTGTACTACAATATTCAACTTCACAATCATTCAGTTTCGATGAATCAGGATGTTATTCCATTTGATGTTACATAGTGCACAAAGAAGAATCTGTATGAGTATATAAGTAATGAACAAAAAAACAGTATATTGTAGGTTACAACTTAATGGGAAAATAACAAATACATTAAATAATCTGAGATACGGAACAAAATGACTAAATGCTGTGAGGAACAGCTGCATATTTTCCAAGCACCATGTCATAAAACTCTCAGTATTTGTTTCATTCTATTGTATTCTCTTACCATGTAATTAGCCGTTCAAAAAAACACAAGAGAAGAATATGGTGGAGTCATAGTCTGCTGGGCGGTAACTGCCTATAAGACACAAGTTCTGCTCTCACTTGATCTCTTCTTAATTTCCCAGTTGTTGTCATTGGAAATTGATTTTTCCATACCACAAACTTCTTGGGTATTTTGAACCTGC
>JAJOOR010028711.1:0-15280 GCA_036250505.1 Solanum acaule
CACCTTCTACCCTGCATAACTTTATACATAGATTCCCTCATAAGTTATGTTGGTATTAATTATGTAGGACTACAAAAATGCAACCAAACACCGTATAAATTAATACATGAATAACTTTTATACAACATTTAAATTCTTACCAGCCAAACGTGGTATAAGTTATGCTGACTTTTATACCTAATACAAAACTTCTACCAAACACAGTAAAGCTAATGCAACTTTTTATACATGAATAAGATGTCTCTTATACAGTAACCAAACGACCCCTTAGAGTTTTCCAAAAGTCTTTTTCAAACGTTTTAACTTTGTTTTAAGACTTAAAGTTCAAGTTGAGTAAAGAACAAGGAGTAAGGATTGAAGTTCATTTCTTCAAAAGAGTATATCCGGACTATGTATTCCCAAAGAGTAAAATGTTTTCACATTTAAACAAGAAAAGGAAACCTTGATTTCCAAAGAGCCTTTAAGCTAGTTTTCAGAAAAGAGTAAATGCTTTCATAATTAAGCAAGAGAGGAAACTTTGATTTCCAAGATAGCCCTTGAGCTAAGTTTTTGAGCAATTATCTTAAATCATAGAAAGAAGTATGTTTTTAAACATAAGACCTAGTAATATATTTTTGGAGTATTATTGAGCATCGATTTGGGGGAGAGTTCAGACAACTCCCAGCCCCTATAAACCATGAAGCCACCATGGGTAGAAAAGGGTCATACTGTTTAGATGATTCCTTAGTGCTTTTTCGCATAGAAAAGTGGATCCACTTAGTAGTCAGGTTCTATACCCTCGGTAAGGTATAGGACGGCCCTGGCAGCGTGAAGCAAAACGTTGTATCATCACAATATCTCTTACGTGATGATTGTCGGTTAGAGAAACTCCTACATAAGTATTTTGTATTTTTATATACATTTCAGAGTTTATATTGTATCTTTGCATACATACAGAGTTATTATGGTATTTCTAAATACACAGAGTTGATATCCATATTTTAAAAGTTGTTCTTTATATTGCATTTACATTACTGCTTGATATTGAAATGAGTTCAGTTAATGTGAGTTGAGTTGAGCCAGGTCAGTTCTTTTAGTTCCTTTCAAGCGTATGTCTTGTTTTAGAATTCCCCTCACATACTCATACATTCAATGTACTGATGCCATTTGGCTTGCATCTTTTAATGATGTAGATACAGGTAATCAGGATCAGCATTCAACGCATTGTTGATTCTAGTTGAGCTCCAGAGTTGTTGGTGAGCCTCCTTGCTTCCGGAGGATCCTTTTTTATTGCTTTCAGTAGTTAGTTCATTAGGATGTCGTGGGTCTTGTCCCGACATCCATCTCAGTTATTATAGGCTTCATAGATAGTCAGACAGTTAGTTATAAGTTCTTTAGTCTTGTATTTCAGATGTTTTGCTATGATACTTGAGTAGCCATATTGGCTAGTTTGAATGTTTTCTTTAAAGACATTCTAAGTTTATTTCATAAGTTCCTTATTTGAGACTATTTCTTATGTTTAAGTCTTTCACTGAGTAAGTAAGCCAGGACAAGGGTTCGCTTGGGGCCAACAATGGTTCTTGAGTGCCAGTCCCACCCAAGGTGTAGGCTCGGGGTGTGACAGAAAAGGATTCAGATCTTTTATCAAACATCTTATAACTAACTTTGTGTCCCATGACACCTTGTCCCCCCTCCTATAGTGGTCTCCCCCTCTAAGGTCATATTTGCAGTTGAACTAGTACCGAGAGCCACTTTTTTAATCTATAACCTTTGATATGTACATGATAATTAAAATGTGTTTGGATGTGTTATTTGGGGAGACTATTGGGCATTTGGATAAACCTGATTTGATGATATGTTCAAGGAGAAACAAAGCATTGTCTAGTTTAAATATACATATTGCTCAACGAAAAGGGGTATATCTAAATAAGAAATTCAAACTATGGTCCTAATAGTTACATACTCGATATCTAACTACTTGATAAAAGTAAGAAAGAAACCAATGGAAAAACATAAAATATCTTTTTGGAATTGCAGATGATTCCCATAGCATTGAACTTATGTTACAAAAATTAACATAGATAGATTGGATACCAGAAGTTTTGAAGAAGGCAAAAACATTGGTACAATTAATTTACAGACATGCTATAGTCCTAAAGCTTCTAAGAGATGCTTGTTCCAATGAGCTTGTAAAGTATTACAAGATAACGTCAATTGTACAATTTTTGTATCGATAAAATATTATATACTAGAATGAACACTTAATTAGGCTTTTTCAGTCCTCTAATTGGTGTACCTCATTCATGAATTCTACTTAATTAACCATTTCTCATCCTCACTTGTAGAAAACAAGATTGGGATACGCCAATCAAAATATAAAAAAACATCCTAATTAAGTGGTTCTATGATACAATGTTTTCTAGAGACAAAAAGGGAAAAAATTACCTTAGCTTTGAAGACTTTACAAGTTCATCCGGACAAACGTTTCATAAAAGCTTCAGGACAGTAACATGATTGTAAATAAATTGTACGAGTAATTTTGTATTCTCCCAAACTTTTGGTATCTAGTCTATCTTTGTTAATTGCTGTAAAATTAGTTCTATTCAATTATAAGGAAATACGGTCCAAGAAACTATCATGGATTTTTTCCATTAATTTCTTGTATGATTCCATCATGTTGAAAGATATTGAGTTTGACATTAATTCTACCACACATGATTTAGATATACCTATTTCACTGATTAATATATTCCTATTGCTTAAAGAAAAGGAGTCAGATCTTTTATCAAACATCCTATTTCTAACTTTGTGTCCCATGACACCTTGTCCCCCTCCTATAGTGGTCTCCTCCTCTAAGGTCATATTTGCAGTTGAACTAGTACCGAGTGCCACTTTTTTAACCTCTAACAAAGTATGTACATGATTATTAAAATGTGTTTGAATGTGTTGTTTGGGGAGACTATTGGGCATTTGGATAAACCTGATTTGATGATATGTTCAAGGAGAAACAAAGCATTGCTTGGTTCAAATTAACATATTTCTCAACGAAAAAGGGTATACTTAAATAAGCAATTGAAACTGTGGTCCTAATAGTTGCATACTCGATATCTAACTACATGATAAAAGTAGGCAAGAAACCAATGGAAAAACACAAAATAATTCTTTGGAATGCAGATGATTCCTATGACATTGAACTTATGTTACAGAAATTAACATAGATATATTGGATACCACAAATTTTGAAGAAGGAAAAAACATTTGTACAATTTATTTACAGACATTCTACAGTTCTAAAGCTTCTAAGAGATGCTTGTTCCAATGAGCTTGTAAAGTCTTCCAAGATAACGTCAATTGTGTAGTTTTCGTATCGATAAAATATTATATACTAGAAAGAACACTTAATTAGGCGGTTTCAGTCCTCTAATTGGCGTACCTCAAGCTTGAATTCTACTTAATTAACTATTTTTTACCCTCATTTGTAGAAAACAAGAATAAGGTACGCCAATCAAAAGAAAAAAAAATCCTAATAAAGTGGTTCTATGATACAACGTTTTCTAGACACAAAAAGGGTAAAATTTACCTTAACTTTGAAGACTTTACAAGTTCATCCGAACAAACTTTTCTTAAAAGCTTCAGGACAGTAACATGATTCTAAATAAATTGTGCGGGTAATTTTGTATTCTCCCAAACTTTTGGTATCTAGTCAATCTTTGTTAATTGTTGTAAAATAAGTTCTATGCAATTATGAGGATCTACGGTCCAAGAAACTATCATGCATTATTCCATTAGTTTCTTGCATGATTCCATCATGCCGGAAGACATTGAGTTTGACATTAATTCGACCACAGTTTAAACTCATGATTTAGATATACTTATTTCACTTATAAAGATATTCTTATTGCTTAAAGAAAAGGGGTCAGATCTTTTATCAAACATCCTATTTCTAACTTTGTGTCCCATGACACCTTGTCCCCCTCCTATAGTGGTCTCCCCTTCTAAGGTCATATTTGCAGTTGAACTAGTACATAGTTCCATTTATTTAACCTCTAACCTTTAATATGTACATGATTATTAAAATGTGTTTGGATGTGTTGTTTGGGGAGACTATTGGGCATTTGGATAAACCTAATTTGATGATATGTTCAAGGAGAAACAAAGCATTGTCTGGTTTATATATACATATTGCTCAACGAAAAGGGGTATATCTAAATAAGCAATTGAAACTGTGGTCCTAATAGTTACATACTCGATATCTAACTACATAATAAAAGTAGGCAAGAAACCAATGGAAAAACACAAAATAATTTTTTGGATTGCAGATGATTCCCATCGCATTGAATTTATGTTACAGAAATTAACATAGATAGATTCGATACCATAAGTTTTGAAGAAGGCAAAAACATTGTTACAATTTATTTACAGACATGCTACAGTCCTAAAGCGTCTAAGAGATGCTTGTTCCAATGAGCTTGTAAAGTCTTCCAAGATACCGTCAATTGTGCAGTTTTTGTATCAATAAAATATTATATACTAGAATAAACACTTAATTAGGCGGTTTTAGTCCTCTAATTGGTGTACCTCAATATTGAATTCTACTTAATTAACCATTTTTTACCCTCACTTGTAGAAAACAAGAATGGGGTACGCCAATCAAAAGAAAAAAAACATCCTAACTAAGTGGTTCTATGATACAATGTTTTCTAGAGACAAAAGGGCAATTTTTTTCTCAAAAGTTTGAGGACAATAACATGATTGTAAATAAATTGTACGAGTAATTTTGTATTCTCCCAAACTTTTGGTATCTAGTCTGTCTTTGTTAATTGATGTAAAATAATTTCTATGCAATTATAAGGAAATACGGTCCAAGAAACTATCATGCATTTTTTCCATTAGTTTCTTGCATGATTCCCTCATGCCGAAAGATATTGAGTTTGACATTAATTCGACCACACGTGATTTAGATATACCTATTTCACTGATTAAGATATTCATATTGCTTAAAGAAAAGGAGTCAGATCTTTTATTAAACATCCTATGACACCTTGTCCCCCTACTATAGTGGTCTCCTCCTCTAAGGTCATATTTGCAGTTGAACTAGTACCGAGTGCCACTTTCTTAACCTCTAACCTTTGGTATGTACATGATTATTAAAATGTGTTTGGATGTGTTGTTTGAGGAGACTATTGGGCATTTAGAAAAACCTGATTTGATGATATGTTCAAGGAGAAACAAAGCATTGCTTTGTTCAAATTAACATATTGCTCAACGAAAAGGGGTATACTTAAATAAGCAATTGAAACTGTGGTCCTAATAGTTGCATACTCGATATCTAACTACATGATAAAAGTAGGCAAGAAACCAATGGAAAAACACAAAATAATTCTTTGGAATGCAGATGATTCCTATCGTATTGAACTTATGTTACAGAAATTAGCATAGATAGATTGGATACCATAAGTTTTGAAGACGGCAAAAACATTGGTTCAATTTATTTACATACATGCTACAGTCCTAAAGCTTCTAAGAGATGCTTGTTCCAATGAGCTTGTAAAGTCTTCCAAGATAACGTCAATTGTGCAGTTTTTGTATCGATAAAATATTATATACTAGAAAGAACTCTTAATTAGGTGGTTTCAGTCCTCTAATTGGAGTACCTCAATCTTGAATTCTACTTAATTAACCATTTTTTACCCTCACTTGTAGAAAACAAGATTGAGGTACGCCAATCAAAAGAAAAAAAACATCCTAATTAAGTGGTTCTATGATACAACATTTTCTAGAGACAAAAAGGGCAAGATTTACCTTATCTTTGAAGACTTTACAAGTTCATCCGAACAAACGTTTCTTAAAAGCTTCAGGACAGTAACATGTTTGTAAATAAATTGTGTGAGTAGCTTTGTATTCTCCCAAACTTTTGGTATCTAGTCTATCTTTGTTAATAGATGTAAAATAAGTTCTATGCAATTATAAGGATCTACGGTCCAAGAAACTATCATGTATTTTTCCGTTAGTTTCTTGCATGATTCCATCATGCCGAAATATATTGAATTTGACATTAATTCGACCACAGTTTAAACTCATGATTTAGATATACCTATTTCACTGAATAAGATATTCCTATTTCTTAAAGAAAAGGAGTCAAATCTTTTATCAAACATCCTATTTCTAACTTTGTGTCCCATGACACCTTGTTCACCTCCTATAGTGGTCGCCCCCTCTAAGGTCATATTTGCAGTTGAACTAGTTCCGAGTGCCACTTTTTTAACCTCTAACCTTTAGTATGCACACGAATATTAAAATGTGTTTGGATGTGTTGTTTGGGGAGACTATTGGACATTTGGATAAACCCTATTTTATGATATGTTCAAGGCGAAACAAGGCATTGTCTGGTTCAAATATACATATTGCTCAACGAAAAGGGGTATATCTAAAAAAACAATTCAAACTGTGGTCCTAATAATTGCATTCTCGATATCTAACTACATGATAAAAGTAGGCAAGAAACCAATGGAAAAACACAAAATATTTTTTTGGAATTTAGATGATTCGCATCACATTGAACTTATGTTACATATATTAACATAGATAGATTGGATACCAGAAGTTTTGAAGAAGGCAAAAACATTGGTACAATTTATTTAGAGACATGCTACAATCCTAAAGCCTCTAAGAGATGCTTGTCCCAATGAGCTTGTAAAGTCTTCAAAGATAACGTCAATTGTGTAGTTTTTGTCTCTCTGAAATATTATATCCTATAAAGAACACTTAATTAGGCGGTTTCAGTCCTCTAATTGGCGTACCTTAATCTTGGCTTCTACTTAATTAACCATTTTTTACTTTCGTTTCTCACTTGTAGAAGACAGGATTGGAGTACGCCAATCAGAAGAATAAAACATCCTAACTAAGTGGTTCTATGACACAATGTTTTCTAGAGAATAAAATGGGCAATTATTTACCTTATCTTTAAGACTTACAAGTTCATCGGGACAAACGTTTCTCAAAAACTTCAGAACAATAACATGGTTGTAAATAAATTGTGCGAGTGTTTTTGCGTTCTCTGAAACTTTTGGTATCTAGTCTATCTTTGTTAATTGCTGGAAAATAATTTCCATGCAATTAGAAGGATCTACGGTCCAAGCAACTATCCTGCATTTTTCCATTAGGTTCTTGCATGATTCCATCATGCAAGAAGATATCGAGTTTGACACCAATTGATTAAGATAAGCCTATTTCTCAAAGAAAAGGAGTCAGATTTTGTATCAAACATCCTATTTCTATATTTGTGTCTTGTGACACCATGTGCCCATCTTGTAGAGCTTTTGCCTTGTCCATTTTCTCTGTGTCTATTCCACAGGATTGGAGGGAAGCTTTCAAAGATCCTAAGTGGAAATAAGATATGCTTGAAGAAATGAAGTCTCTAGCAAAAATAAGACTTGTGAATTAGTCGTTCCTTCACTAGAAAAGAAATTGGTCGGCTGCAAGTTGGTAGTCATAGTGAAACATAAAGAGAATGGTTCGATTGAAAGATTCTAGGTCAACCTTGTAGATAAGGGATTCACTTAAACGTATTAAATGGTTTATCAAGAGAGATTTGGAGTTATCTTGTGCAGTCAAGGCTCTAGCAAAAATAAGACTTGGGAATTAGTCGTTTCTTAACCACAAAAGAAATTGGCCGGCTGCAATTTGGTATTCATAGTGAAACATAAAGCTAATGGTTCGATTGAAAGGATCAAGGTCAGTCTCGTAGATAAGGGATTCACTTAAACGTATTAAATGGATTATCAAGAGAGATTTGGAGTTATTTTGTGCAGTCAATCTTGATTGTAAATTGCAATAGTTTGAAGTAAAAAAGTCATTCTTACATGGTGACTTGGAAGAAGAAGTTTATATGGAGATTACTCCTGAATTTGATAAGGAAAAAGAGTCAAGAAAAGGTGTGTAGATTGAATAAAGCCTAATACGGGCTAAAACAGTCTCTCAGAACATGGTTAGATATATATAGCAAATCTATGATCAACAAAGCAATCTTAATCATACTCTCTTTATAAGATATCACTAGGGTAAGATCACTCTTCTTATAGTTTATGTTGATCACATAGTAATGACAGATGATGGCAAAAAAGAGATGGTTCAACTAATAAAGCTCTGGGTTCAGGAATTTGATATCAAGAATCTAGGGAAGCTCCAATATTTTAAGTGGATTCAAGTGTCTAGATTAGGAAAAAGAATCTTAAGGGGAAATATATTCTAGATTTTCTAGAAGAGAATTGTATGTTGAGTTGTAGGCTAGCAGTATCATCAAGTGAGAGCAACCAAACGCTACAAGTAGGGATAGAAGAGTCGGATGATAGATAAAATTATCAGTGATTGGTTGGAACACTCATTTATATTTCACAGACTAGACCTGATATAACCAAAGGAGTTAGCATGGTAAGTTGGTTCATGCATGATCCTCGTGAATTTCATATGCAAGTTGTTCTTCTAATTCTGCGGTATTTAAAATCTACTCTTGGAAAAGGTCATTTTTCGCCAAACATGGTCACTTCCGTATAAAAACTTTTTCAAATGTTGATTGGGTTTGATCTCTAGATGATAAGAGGTGTACAACATGTTATTGCACATTCGTGGGAGGGAACTTAGTCATTTGGAGAAGCAGGAAGCGAAGTGTAGTTGCTAGATCAAGTGTTGAAGCAGAGTATAGAGTTATGGCTCAAGATGTTTGTGAACTTATGTGGATACAAAAGCTACTAGAAAAACTGGTATTATACGAAGATGATATATTATCTTTAAACTATGATAACAAGGCTTCCATCAGTATAGTACAATAGCCCATAATGCAAAACAATATGAGCGAACAAAATATATTAAAATTGATCGACACTTCATCAAGGAAAAGTTGACCAATGATACCTTGAGCTTGTTCCATGTGACATTTATCCAATTAGGTAGATTCTTATCTGATTTAGTTTCCAGCATTATAGAGATTATATTTTACTTCCCTAAATGTATATTTCATAGTTAGGCATTTCACTACTAAAAACACAGGATTTAGCGACAATTTTTTTTATAGCTAAGCTACAAAATCTTTCGCTAATCCTATTTAGCGACAAATTAGCAATAGATTTTTGTTAGCTACGAGCGAAATAGCAACAAATTAGCGACGAAGTTCACAACTAAATCCATCTTTTTAGTAGTGTTTGTTTTATGCATAAATACCTCTATGATTGGTTGTGCAGAGACGCTTGAGAATTAATGAAATCTCTATTCTCAAAGTCTACAATTTCAATACATCTCACTATTTCGTCTTTATATTAATCTATAAAATGGTGAACTTGTTAAAATATTGTAAGATTACATATCATTATTAATCTAAATCAAATTAGATGACATACATAATCCAGAGAACTTACTTGTTCTTGTCATAGCGGAAGCGGAAGAGTGGGATGAACCGCAGTTGAATTTACTACTCGATGGTGGTTGTCAAATATGTAGTAGCAACCCCTATACCGCAGCCTAAACCCTAATTGATTGAGGAGGGAATAATGTGTAGGATTGCTATATTCTTTTTATATGTGGTATTTTTCTCTCTTTTTAATAACACATCATATTTGTTTTTAAATAGAAATTATTAGGGCTAACTAGTTACCAGAATGGGCTTTAAAGCACCTGGGCCCGAATTTCCTACAAATATAAATTAAATAACTACAATGAAATTGATTCTCTTGACAATCTTTATATTGGTTTTAAAAATAGTTAGAGCCTTAGAGGATTTAACAACACAATTTCAAATAGACAAGTAATATAAATGTTTTACATGGGATGAGGGGAACACTATCAGGAATTTCTAACGAGTTAACAGACATATAACTTCAAGACTACAAACAAAAGAGTAATGACAAAAAAAGTTATATAGCACAAAACCTATATGATAATTAAGGGGTAGTGCATGAAGTATCTTACATTCACATAGGATACAGAAAAGGGTCGCACCCATGGGTTGTAAAGAAGATAACTTACACGGCGTAAATATAAATGACTAATTCCACGACTATTCATAACCTATATGCCCATAGAGATAACTTTATCATTGTTCTTATGCTTACCTGAGGATAAATAAAGTAAAGGGTTAATTTGCATTATCATTTTACTTTCTTTTCATGCAAATATATCTATTCTAAATGAGTTCAAATTAATACTCTAATGAAGAAGAAAATCAGCCTCCATTCTTCAAGATTTTATGAATCAACCAATTAAAAATAGAAAAATGTTACTAATTAGCCCCCTCAATTTTCTTTTCAAGTGAAATTTCACCCCCACAAATTTTTCCACTTTTCAACCCTTGGAACAATCAATACGTGAATGAGGGGACATGTTGAAGAATAATCAAGTAAATAAAGTGTGTTTACCCTAACATCTTAAGCTTTAAAAAGGATATTGTCATATAATTCAGATAGTTTACCTTAAAACTCACCATGAAAGCAACTTCCTCTAGCCTTGAGACGATACTGGACAAAGACTTTTGTATCATGAATCTAGAATGCGACCAACGACTTTTGTCTTTCTCAAACAAGTTGGAGAGATCAAAACTAGGAGAAGTAGAAATAGTATCGAAAGAATTCAAACAAGTAGGTTTCATTGGTGGTGAGCTTTGCTCTGTGTCTCGGAACACTTTGCACTCAAAATTAAGACACCATGCAAGCATAAAAAGTGTACATTTGGTGGGATTTGGAATGGTGGAGGTGGACAAGGATTCAAGAATCTCTATGCTTCTTCTTTCTTCTATGACTATGCAGCTATGGTACCAACAATATTGTCTAATTTGTTAATTTCTTTTTCACAAAAATAAGATTGTATTTTTGTTAATTGTGCATTTGTACATGTTGGTATAATTGACTCCAAAAAGCCCTCTGGAAGAGCTAAACCAATACAATACCTATATGCTGCAAAGCTTGCTTGCAACACAAAAGTGAAAGACATAAAATCTGTATTTCCTAACATTGATGAGAGAAACATACCTTTTATATGCATGGACTTGGTCTATGAGTACACTTTGCTTGTTGATGGATTTGGTAAGTTAATTCTTAATTAATTTTGAATTGACAATTGATGTTTTGTTATGATCTTGTGTGTCCCACATTGAATGAATGGGGAGCTAGTGTATGTGATAGCTAGGGCTTTGAGGTGTGATTTAGGCCTAAAATTGTTACATGGTATCAGAGTTCATCCCACGAGGCCAATGCTCTGAGTGATGGTTTGGACTTGAAAAGGGTGTCAGTCGTGATCAACTAGTCTCAATCATGACCTATGAGGTAGTTTGTATTCAAGTGGGGGTGATTGTTATGATCCCGTGTGTTCCATGTTAGTGGAATGGAGATGGCGTGAAACTTCAATAAATTTGGGTTCTTCTACCTCAAATAGCTAACTTTTGAGGCGTGAGACTTAGGTCATGATTTTTAACGTTTCTTCTTTTACCTAAAATTGACAGACCTGCATCCCAAACAAGAGATCACAATGGTGCATGAAATTAAATACAAGAATTATATTGTTGGAGCAGCTTGGCCCTTGGGTTGTGCCATTGATGTTGTTTCATCTTCCTCATGATTTGAACATTGTCATCTTTGAATTTTATCAATATTTGATGTTATTATTAATGTCTTAATCACTCTTTTTTTGGGATCCATATATTCTGGTGTACCCCTTAAAAAATCATTAACCCCTAGAAAGTAGAAGGGGTGTTTGATTAAACAATAGTACTTATTAAAAATATGAGAAATTGATACCTACTTGATTAAGTAAAAAATCATTCATTTTGTTTAGACTACATGTAATATGGACCAAAGGGAGTAACTACTTTAAAAGCTCTTATAAAATTAATTATCTGTTTATTCATTTAAATAAATTTCAAATTATAAATATTTCATTAGTGACGATCAAATACAATAGAGAGTATGAGAGATACGGAGCTAAAGGGGGCCGAGGGGGTTCAGTTGATCAGTCCCTTGAAGTAAAATTAGACTAACTAGGGAACAAATGATTTTTTTTCTCAAAAAATAAATATAAATTATTGAATTCCCTTGACATAAGAAAAAATGTTGATATAATGTTAAAGGAAATTGAAAAATTACATTAGATCGCATGCTTGTTCATTTTCTACATATATTTTACTATATTTGGAATTGTTTTTGTAGAATGTCATTGAGAAAGTGTAAATAAAATATAGGGAAAAGAATCAAATATGATACTGAATTTTGAGAAAAGCTCATATATGTCATCCACTAGAAGTTTGACTCATGTATGTCATTTTCGCTGAAGTAAAGGTTCATCTATGCCATTATGAATTATCGAATAACCCATCTGATTTTGATAAACCACGTCACTCTGTATACATGGTGAATGATGATTCAACAACCTCATTTTTTTACAAAAAAAAAAAAAGGAAAACTTCAAAAAACACATTTGATTTTTTTTTAAAAAAAAACACCCAAATTGAAAACTTGCACAATAAAAATATGATTATTTCATGTGGGATTATAATTTGTTTTTTTTTAAAAAAAAGAATTCAAATGAGTTTTTAGAAATTTGGCTGATTTTATTTTTAAAATAAAATAAAATTAATGACGTGGGTGAATCATCGTTCACCACGTGGACAAAATAGTTTTGCGAAATCAAATAAGTTTACAGTTAACCCATAAATGAGCCTTTTCTAAAACGAAAATGGCATAGATGAGCCAAAGTTTTAACGAATGACATGGATGAACATTTTCTCAAAGTTCAGGAAACCTTTCCACATCTCTTACATTGTTACACACATAATTGCAAGATCAAAGACCGAATTCTAAATAAAGTTGGAAACTTAAGCAGCTTATTAGACCTCGATCTTTCCAGAAACAACTTGGTTGGATCGATTCCAAGAACAATCGGCGACTTGCAAAAGCTTCAACGCTTCAACTTGAGTGACGACAAACTTAAAGGATTTACTAGAGATAATATTTGTAAATTGCGGCATTCGGGTGATATTAATTAACTTGGGTCAAAATCAAATTATAGGATATCTTCTAAATTGTTTAGGGAATGTCACTTCCCTTATCTAGATACATATGGGTTCCAATAAATTTGAGTTACAATATAACTACAAGCTTAGAAAATATTAAATATTTAGTGGTTCTTGACTTATCATCAAACAACATAGTTGGTTCTTTACCTTCTGAAATAGGAAATCTAAAGGTTGTGACACAGATGGATCTATCAATGAATCAATTATCAAATAGAATTCCTAGAGAAATGGGAGGATTGCAAATTTTGGGCACCTTTCTTTGAGAGAATAAATTGCAAGGATCTATACCTGACTCAATAGAAACATGGTAGGTTTGAATTTTCTAGACTTTTCTCATAATAATATATTGGAAACTATTCCCATGTCTAGGGAGAAAGTTCCCTCAAGTATTTCAATGTTTATGTCAACAAATTGTATGGTAAAATACCCTCGGGGGGTTCCTTTTAAGAACCTATCGAGTTAGCTTTTAATCAACAATGAAGCATTGTGTGGTTCTTCAAGATTAAGCGTCCCACTATGTCTTACTTCATCAAAGCATAGATCAAATATGAATCAAATGATATATATAGTTTTTCTTTTGCTCAGAATTGCACTTGTATTTGTTCCTAATACCCTTGTGTTTGTATGGATAAGGTACAAAAAAGGTAAAAGTGCTTCTCAATAAGCTTATTCATTCTCTATCTCAACAAGAGAAATAATTTCATCTCTATGAATTGCTCGAAGCAACTAATTTGCTTAAGCTAGAGTAATCTGATTGGTTCGGGAAGTTTTGGCTATGTCTACAAAGGCATTCTCATATATGTCCTATTCCAATTAAAGTGTTTAATCTGACAGGGGAAGTAACTTTTAAGAGTTTTGACTCAAGCTATGATGGCCCAAGCTAATAGAGAGACCATTACTCTAGTGAACCCAAATGTGGGTACGACGGTGATAAGGGCGAGATACTTTACTAGCATTAATACTCCCAGGGTTCCATGGGTCAAAAGTTAATGAGGACCCTAAAGAATTTGTTGATGAGATTTATAAGATAGTGAAAATTATGGTAGTGTCTGTAACATCTCAGATTCGAAAAGACAGGAAATTTCAGTTTTTCACAAACCTGGTGTTAGTACAGACGATGCCACCCACAGCCCGTAGGAGGGACAACGGTCCATAGGTGGTGACGTATTTGGCAAGTTTGAATTTTTTAAAAATGATTGGTTCCATTACTTTTGTACGGTTCACCAGGACGGTCCGTCATTCAATGCACAAGTCGTAAATAGGTCTCGTAAGTGAGTCCTAGACTTAGAGAAATTTGGAGGCAAAGATTGGGACCTACGGTCATGATCCACGGTTCGTCGATGGACCCACGGGTCGTAGGTGTGGTCCGTCATTGGGGGTCCACAATTGGTGGTCTCTAATCTCACCCAAAACCAACCAGGACGGTCTGTAGTCTGACCAACGGACCATGGATTAGGCCATGAGTGGGGTCGGCAATTATTTTCCTTAAGGGCTTTTGCGTCTTTTTGTAACATCCGACAATTTGAAATAGCTTTGAAGAGGCTTAGAATCGGAAATAGTCATTTTTGGTAGGAATTTGAAAATCTGGAAAATTTGGCTAAGTGTGGAAATCAGTGAGTTTTTGGCCAACTTTGAGCAGTCATAAATTCTAGCTCAGGATGAGTTAGGTGGAGTTCCAGTTATGGTTGCAAAGTTCGTGGAATGATCTTTCCAACTCCACTGAGTTTGCTCGATTCCGAGTTCGTATGAGTGAGATATGCGCTTTGAAAGTTGGGCAGTTGACAAGGAATCCGTCCGGAAAATTAAGGGCATTTTGGTCTTTTCCCTAACCAATCCCTTTTGGTTATATTGTAGTGTTGGACTGATTTTAGATCATTTTTGTCCCATTTTAAAAGAGTGAAAGTAAGGGTTTGAGAAGAAGAAGAGAAGAAGAAGAGAAGAAGAGGAGAATAAGAAGAGAAAGAGGAGATCAAGCAAGTTTCCGTCGTGGAAATCGTCGGGGGTGATCCCTTTTGAGGTATGTGAGTTCTTAGTGTGGTTGGTTCTTTCCCCCACATGCCAAACTCATTTTATTATTGAGAAAAGATTGATTGAGTTAGTGATGTTGTTAGTTGTATTGTTTGGAGTTGTTGGTTATGTTGTTGATTTAGTTGTTGAAGTCCCTTGTGATTTGGGACATGTTTCCGGTTGGTTTTTGAGTTGTATTCTATTGTATGTTGAGGGATTGATGATTCTAAGCATTTGGGG
>JAJOOR010028712.1:0-10490 GCA_036250505.1 Solanum acaule
ATTAAATTAGTAAATTTGACTACTAATTAAATAGGACGAATTAATATAATTAATTAATGAGCTTCTTAATTTTGACGAGATAAGAAATAATTAACTTAATTATAAACTAACTAATTCAATTACAAAACCAATTAACTCGATATTACAATTATAACTTAAAGTAAATTAATAAAATATTTAACTAAAATGTAAAATCTTTTGTGATGACTTTTCAAATATTTATAAAATAACGTGATTGCTAAAATATACATATTTATTATTTAAAATTATTAAAATTATTTAAAATGACAAAATTACTTTTAAAAATAACTTGGAAGTATTTTGAATTTCATAAAACTCATTAATTCAAAATTATAACTATCCCTAAATTTAAAATATAAAACCCCCTTCTTTTTCTTTTTCTTTTTCTTTTTTCCTTTTTTTTTTTTTTAAGACGATTTTCGAATAACAATAAAATATACTAATTGTATACATAATTATGTAAAACATATATATCATCTAAAAATTATGAGAAGTGACAAAACTATTTAAAAATCTCGCAAACTATATTATTCTTATTATTATTTATTATTATTATTATTATTATTATTTATTTATTTATTTTATTTTATTTTTTGGAAATTCTATAAAACTAATTATTTTAAATCGTTTGAAATTGGAGAAGCTCGAAATGATTAATTTATATTGTGGAGGGTCAAAATTGGGTGTCAACAACAATCATTGATACATATACATAGTAATTACATATATACAATTATCTAACCGATATAAATATACAATTTACCTCTCTTTCCACTTTCTGCTGTCTCTCGCTCGCCTCTCTCCTCTCTCCTAAACTCGCTCGCCACTCTAGCGTAACACAAAAAACATATACATATACAAACACAATTTTCATAAACACAGACACACAATTTTTACAAATCAATTGCGATTTATAGAACGCAATATGATTCTTACATTTGCTATTCCTAAAATTTACTCTATTTAAAGCCTGTTTCTTAAAAGAAAAAATTGCACAAGTCCAACACTAAAAGTCTAGTGTGGTGTATTGTCGATTTTAAATTTTCTTTTGCTTACAAGATTACTATCTACTCTTTAAGTTTCTTGATTTTTTTAGAAGAATTGACTATTTTATTTAAAGTTGTATATTGATTTTATTGCCGTTAGACATGTGAAAATGATCAGGAACCTCATTAATTAAGCAACTTAAATACGAGGTCCATTTTTAATTGTCATAGTTTTCTTTTTTAGAGTCAAACGATAATAACTTTGACTATCATTTTACAATGTATTTTTTCATCGTATTGATATGCAAAAAGTTGGAATTTATAGTACTTTTCTTACGGTTTTTGAAAATCTAATTTTTTTTTTTAAAATATTGAATTAATATAATTTAATTTAACTTTAAAAATTAATCAAATTGACTTTTGAAAAGTGCAACATGACAATTAAAAATGGATGCAGGGAGTATGTAAAAGCTTTGACATTGGAGCCTGTCGACTGCTATTAATAAATAAGGAGAATATGAAAAATCCTATATATATATATATTGTTTTTGGGCTTTGTTTAAAACTATACTTTACTAGTATTGGGTCTAAGTTAGCAAAAAAAAAAAACTCAAAGAATAAAACTGTCCGTCACTCATATGGGATTTTGGCAATCGACACTTAATATTCACGTTTTTTTACGAGTAATAAGATCAAATATTTTGAACTATCAAAAACTGCAATTGAGTTTAATTAATAGTTTAGGAATTGAAAAAATTATCTAAATACACATCTTATTTTATTATAATTTCTAAAATTTTCTATCATTTAAAAGAATTTCAAAAATCCCCTATCGAATACATCACTATTCACTACCCTCTCGCTGACATCCCTATCTTCCTCTCGGATACATTCCTCCCCTCTCTAATACGCCTCTCCCCTATGTATTCGTATATCATATCTCCTCTTTGATACATCCCTCCCCTATGTATTTGGATATCTACTGATGATGCATGCGGATGTTCAGTGATGTATTCGTAATCCAAAAAATTTAAGAGATTCTTGTAATTTGAAAAATAGTAGAAAAATAATGTAACTAACTCTTAACACTATGAAATTTATGGAAATTATACTATTATATTTTCATTAGTTTCTTTTTAGTGACTTTGATTGTAATCAGTACTATATGGGATCGATTCATTCAACAAAAATTGAAAGCTGCCATCAGTTTTGCATTTGTAACATCTTTTCATATTACATGACAAGTATATTATATTTCTTTCACTTCATATACCAATTTAACTGTCATGTACACTAGTCTCTATGGATGTCTTTCAAAGAGTATATTATAGTAAGCTTTTATATTTAATAATAAATCAATCAATTTTTATTTTTTTTAGAAACTCGTTATAAAAATTTTTTGACTAGAATCGACTTAATTGATTTAATTTAAGTTTTTGTATTTGGAATTTTGAATTTAGTTAGTTTGATTATTTTTAGATAAAAGTTGAATCATGATTCATGAGCCCCCTAGTTGCTACGAATTTACGACACCCTATAATTTTCAAGTAAATAATTAAAGTTTGTGTAAAGTAGTTTCGTAAAAATATTCAGATACCTTCTTTTGTTGCTTCCCAATATTTAAAGTGGGTATATTTTTCATCACTGCAGACAAATGTTAACATAACTAAAATGATATTATAATAACAACAAGCGGGGATAGCTCAGTTGGGAGAGCGTCAGACTGAAGATCTGAAGGTACGTGTTCGATCCACGTTCACCGCATAATAATATTTTACACTTAGCAATTTGATAATTTTCATCGACAATTTTTTGTGTGTTCATACCGCAAACAACCAGAAGTTATGTACAAGTTGTTCATCAATTTCTTGCTTCTTACCCTCCTTAAATTAAATGTATCAATGCATATTCATATGATTAACCTATATCATTTTGTTGTCAAATTGTTACTATCCGGAGATCGCATCGATAGTGGAGGCGATTAGGAGGTCGAAAAGCCCAATTGGAGGAGTGTTCATGTCAAATTTCGGGTAGATCTGGTGGAGGTCCATCAGATCTAAGCTCAACGAGAAATGAGCAACATCTACAAATTAAAAAGTGAAGCAAACACTGTCGCGGTGAGATACCCTAACCAGTCATGAACGTAATCGGAAAGTTTCAATAAGTAGATTTTTTCACATGTTTTTTATACATTAATGATGTATTTGATATGTAATTGAGATAGATTTAAGTCATCTATAACCCCTTAAAGTTGTCAACATAATTTACTTAGACACCTCAATTAGGAGTTATACCTATTGAACACCTCTACTTACTTGAATTTGAACCATTTTAGCATTTTTTTTGAGAATAAGCTAAAAGTATAAAATGTGTGAAATGCACTCGCAATGACATGACAATTTGACTAATCAAATAATGACATGTGTTATTTCCGAGTCTAAAAAAAATATTAAAAATTTATCATAAAGTAAAGAAAGAGAAATTATTTTAAAGTTAAAAATAATGGGAAAAAAAAAAGTAACTTACCAACCCCGCTCTTCCCCTGCTATCCACCGTTCCTTCTACATTGCCATCTTCTTCACAACAACCCTCCTTTTACAGTGTCACCCCAAACATGGCAACCCTCCGTATACCTCAACCTATTTTTCAACGATAACTTTCTTCTTCGTCCTATTTTAGATACGAGAAATATGAAAAAAAAAATCATCGGAAAATTAATGAGTTCCGATTGACATTGTCGGAAAAATAAAGTTATTTCAGATTTCTTTTTGTGTTTCATAGCTGATAAAAAAAAATTTGGTTGAAGAACATCCTTATGTTCACACAAATATACATCAATTTGAAGGCAAAACAACACATTCAAGAAAAATAAGAAAAAGTTTAATAAAAATTTGAGCAAAATAATTAATAAATAGAAAAATCCTCCAATAAAATTCACACAACTAGACATCCACTTTACACTAAATCACTACATCAACAACAAAGAGACAAATTCCAAACTTAAAACCCTCTACAAATTAACATGATAAAAATGGTGGTGGTGCTGCCAATCATATTTTAAATGGAGACAGAGTTAAAAAAAAAAACAATGGAGGTAGAAGAATTGAAGTGTTTGGAGAGAAAAAGTGGAGGAATAGTGATGGCAAAGTGGAGGAAGAAGAAAAAAATATTATTTTTCTAAAAAAAAAAAACTAATTGAATATCTTTCACGCGCTTATACTGCGTGAAGTACAAACAATGTGTCACGTAGGCAAAAAATGTTCAAATGATTCAAATTCAAAAGGGTAGAGATGTTCAATAGACACATGTCCTAGTTAAGGTGTCTAAGTGAATTATGCGAACAACTTTAAGAGGTCACATATGACTTAAATCACTGAGATATGATTATAAACCCACTGAATACACATCTGAACATTAAGATTTGCAGAGCTAGGTGTCTAGATTTGAATACACATCTAAATATTAAGATGTTGTCTCTAAATCTGAACACCGAATGATTATTGTTTGTTTTCAATATTTGAATGTACATATGAAATCAAACATTATAGTAATAAAATGTTATAAAAAATTCATTTCAACAAAAAATATTGCTTTTGGATTAAAAAATTATCATAATCATCAAGCATAACATAAAAAATCACGAATAAAAAGTATTTTATAGACACAATATAATATCAAAAAGTACAATAAGTATGATAAATACTAGTTGAAAAATAATAAATAAGGTATCACATTATCAGCGCCTAAAATATATTTTCGCTAATTAGAAAAACTAAAGAATTCTTATCTTTTTTCCAATAACCTTAATCCATAATTTGTGAACCTCTACCGTCATTCATGTTTTTTTTGTAGTAGACACTTTCACAAAATATACTAACACATGTACTATATAATGACTCTTTCCATACAAGTCCATCTAATTTTTTTCATATATTCTTCAAATGTAGGTGCACTATTTTTTTAATCAATAACTCGAGAGCAGTAATCATCTTCTCATCAATTTCAAATTCAGACGAATAAGTTTTTTTTCTCCCCCAAAACCTTTTTTTCCAGCTGAAACTGAAGATTGGGATGGAGAATTATTAAGAGCTTCATTATTTTTGTCACCAACTAGTTCAACAACAATAATATATTAGTGTTATCTCACAAACGGATTTGATAATCAAAGAGTCTCAGTAAAATTATTGATCTAAGACAAAATTCTAATAAGAGACCTCAAATATGTATACATAGTTATTATTTTTAATTATGAATAGTATCTTTTTCACTCAAAAACCTTGATGAACATCAATACACTAAAAATATTATTGCAACAAGTGTTCTTGACAAACATCAATACACCTAAGAAAATTATTAATATAAAAAAAATACTTATAAAGATTATTAAAACCTACCAGTTTTAGAGGAAAAAATTGGTGTTTGATTGAGAAAAGAGAGGAAAAAAGTTTGTAGTTGTGTGTAACATCTCGCACCTAGAAACGACTATAAAGAGTTTAAAATATGAAAATATTGATTTTTGGAAAAAATAAGGAAATCTGGAAAATTTTGTCTAAGTTAAGAAAGTGAGTTTTGGCCATTTTCAAAAGGCCATAACTCCTAGCTCAAGATGATTTAGGAGCAGATCTAAATATGGTTGGAAAGCCCTTGGAGATATCTTTCCAACGCCGCCAAGTTTGCGCGATTTCGACATCATATGAGTGAGAAATACCTTTCGGAAGTTGGGCTGTTGGATTGAGGAAAGTCCCAATCTGGATTTAGGGAAGGGCAAAGTAGTCTTTTCTCTAATTTATTTCCTAATTCGTTTTTAGGGATTTATTGGGGTAAAAATTTATTTTTGGTCAGATTAGAAAATTAAACTCACGCTTAGGGCTTGGAGAAAAGAGAAAGGAAGAAAGAAAGGGAGAAAAGCCAAGATTTCGCCAAGAACGTTCAAGCCTTGCGAGTGGAATTCGTCGGGGGTGATCCCTACAAGGTATGTGAGATCACATAGCGTTGGGTTAGTTCACCCACGCGCCAAGCATGTTTAATTCAGCGTGTTTTCGTCCAAAAATGATTGAGAAATTGATGTTCTTGATAGTTGTTCTTGAATTGATTTCGTTCTTAAATATGAGTTGGGATTTAGGAGTTTCTTGATGATTAAGTGTTGTTTACCTGAGTTTTTTGAGTTAGATTTTTTGTATATGATTTGGGTACATGAATCTAAAGTTAATTTGGGAAAAAGAATAGAATTAAAACGAATTAGGGTCAGAAAACGCGATCAAAAGTTCGTCTGAATTTTGCCTGAAGGGAGGCTGGCGCGACGCGCCCCCATAGCGCCAGGAAGGCTGGGGCGGCGCACCAGCAGTGCGCCAAAAATGAGTCCCACTAAAATGGGTACTGGAGCGGCGCGCCAGGGACACTCCCGGATTGGCGTTTTTCACCAGTTTTCATCGTTTAGCCTATTTAAGTTATTCTAAAGTGTCCTAACACTTTCCATTGATTCTAACTACTCTAAATGAATTCTAAACACCTAGAAATCATCCATAAAAATGAATCATAACCTTGAATCCATAAATTCAAAAATCAAGGAAAGTCAAGAGCCAAGTCTAGGAAGTTCTCAAAGTCTTTACAAGAAGTCTTTTGCAAATGCTTTTTAACTTTGTTTTAAGACTTAAGTTTTGAAGTTGAGTAAAGAGTAAAAACAAAGTTCATTTTCTTTAAAATGATATATGGGAACTAAGTATTTCCAAGAGTAAATGTTTTCACATTTAAGATGAAAGGAAACTGAGATTTCCAAAAGAGTTTTGAACAGCAAACGGGAACATTGATTCCAATAGAGCTTTTTTAGCCAAGTTTGAGTAATCATCTTGAACCAGAGAAGAAGTTGTTTTAAAAGCATATGAGCTAAGTATATTTTGGGAGTAGTATTGAGCACCGATATGGGGACGCGAGTTCATATTAACTCAATCCCGCATAAACCATGTAGCCATCATGGGCAGAAAAAGGATCATACTTTTTAGATGATTCCTTAGTGTTTTTTAGCATAGACTAGTGGATCCACTTAGTAGTTCAGGTTCTATACTGATGGCAAGGTATAGGACGGTCCTTGGCAACGTGAGGTAAAGCGGTGTACCATCACTTAGGCTCATAGTGATGGTTGTCAGTTAGAGAAACTCCTACAGAAGTTATTGTATTTTTATATACATCAATTTATTGTATTTTACATACATTTCTGAGTTATGTTGTATCCTTGTACATACACAGAGTTGACATCATGTTTTTAAACAGCTTTTCTTTATATTGCACTTGTTTAAACTGCTTTATATTAAAATGAGTTCAATTAAGTATTTATGAGTTGAGCAGAGCCAAGGTAAGTGTTTCTTTCAGATTCTCTTTCCAGCCTATGTTGTTTTAGCATTCCAACTCGCATACTCGTACATTCAATGTACTGATGTCAGTTGGCCTGCATCTTATTATGATGCAGACACAAGTAACTAGGATCGACATTCCAGCGCATCGTTGATCCAGTGAGCAGTTCAGAGTCTGTTGGTGAGCCTCTTTGCATTCAAGAGGACTCTTTTTATTGTTTTCTAGTTAATTAGTTAGGATGTTGTGGGGATTGTCCCAACATCAATCTCAGTTGTTTTAGAAGCTTCATAGACAGTCAGATGTTAGTCATTTGAGTCTTTTCATTATCAGATCTTATTGTTAAGACTTGGGTTGCCACTTTTGACCAAGTTGAATGTTTAATCTTTAAAACATTCTCAATTATTTTACTTCAGTTCAGTTAAGTTCATTTATTGTTACAGATATAAATATTGTCTTCCGCTGAGTTAAGTAAGCTAGGCCAAGGGTTCACTTGGGGCCAGCAGTGGTCTTCGAGTGCCAGTCCCACCCAGGATGTAGGCTCGGGGCGTCACATTGTGAGAGCAAAGTCACACAAAGACCGAGAGAGGCGATACAATATTATTTTATAACTTATTAAATAAGTCTGAATGGTGTTAAGACTCTCTTGTAGATCTGATCCGTTCAGATCTTTTCAGGTCCATTAAGAGACTTTTTGAAAAAAGAAACAAATGGATTTAATGGGCTAAGTCTGAATCATTCAGATTCAGACCTAAAAACCAAACACACTTAATGGACTGAATCTGAATGATTAAGATTCAGACCTTCATTAAGTGCAAACAAATGAGGCCTTAGACACCTCAACTGGGCGATGCTCATTTTAGACACTTTATGTAGGGTCCCGCTATGTGATTTTGACACTTTTTTTACAATAAGCAAAAAGCTGAAGGAGAGTGTAATACACTCGTTGATGACGTGGCAAACAACCAATTAAATGATTACATGTGTAATTTCAAGTTAAAAATTATTTTAAAATCTATTTAGTAAATAAAATAAAAATATTATTCTAAAAAAATCAATTTAACCCCCTCCCCCCAAAGGTAGTTGTTTTACTACACCCAATTGTTTCAGATCTCTTTTTTTCTTTCTTTTTAGTGTTGTTTTGTGGGAAGAAAAGAGGGAGAGGAAGAAAGAAAGAGAATAAATATGAAATATGAGTGTTGGTATCCATTTTTCCCGTAAAAAAAGGTCGAGGGAGGTGATTGTAGATTTAGAAAAGTATTACAATGAAGAATAAGAAGAAAAATGACTTGAAAACGGATTTGAATAAAAATTTTGACCTCCATTGAAGGAGTTTAAAAGCTTCAAAAATGGTGGGAGGTGGTAGCTTGAAAATGGAGAAGAAGAAGAGAAAATAAAATAAAAAATAGCTAAATTGAGTCTTTCACACTCTATTGTTGAGTGTATAACACTCACTTTGACATGTTAGCAAAAGTGTCAAAATGACACAACGGGACCCTACATGAGGTGTCTAAAATGAACATCACCCAGTTGAGGTGTCTAAGTAAAACTTAGTGCCAACTTTAGGGGGCTACCGATGAGTTTGACCTTTTATCAATGTATCTGATTAAATATGCATGTATCTAATAAATATATTAGAGATTTACGCATGTATCTGATACAATTTGTTATATTAACTTTTATGTATACTGTGTTATTTTGAGATACATTAATATTTAAATTTTAGTAGAAATCTGAAATTTACATTGTTTTAGTCAATTTATCACAAAAAGGAAGGAAAGGATTTCAAGATTTTTGAAATTTTGTTAGGAAGTTGTTATGCTACATATTCTCAAAAGCAGTTGAAGGAGTGATTTACGCCACTAATTGAGCAATTTTGTTATGCTACATAAATAGACGCAACCTTGTAATGTATCTAGCTATTGACATATCTCAGATATGTGTATCTGGAAGAGAAACAGACCTCAGATACATGTATCTGGAAGAGGAACATATCTCGGATACGTGTATCTTGAAGAGGAAGCTCGAAATTCAGAGAAACAAATTTGAATTTCTAAAAAGAAAGTCACTTTGTTGTTGCTCGAAAATAAATTGAAGAATTTTTTTTTTATTTCTTTTTAGAAGTTGTTAGACTAGATATACTCAAAAATTGTTAAAGGGGTGATTTCCTCCTTAAATTAAGCATTTTAGTTACAATTCTTAATTAAACATGTATCATTCTTTGTTAATTCCTTGGATACATGTATCTTTCGAGTTAAGATATATGTACCCAACCAATTAAATACAAGAAGTAATAATCAAAACTATCGTAAATACTAGTAATTAGGACCTAAACTAGTGAGATTTATACTGTTTGCCCCTAATTTTATTTGGGTTTTGTTTTTTTAAAAAAAATATATATTAATTTGATTTTGTTCAAATAAATCGAAGAAATGATAGAATCAAACAAATAAATTTTGTTCTCAATAAAAGAGCCTATGAAAAGAAAATTGAATTGGAGTTTCTTTGTCATAGACTACGAGTTGATAGAATTCTTGGTTTTACGAGACACATAAAACTTTGATATTCAAAGAAATTGATCGATAAATTAGGGAACTTATAAATAGGGCATTTTTGGAGACTACTAGCCCCCTTCTCATTACTCTATAGGACAATTCCTCGTTGTTGACACCCAATTTTGACCCTCCCCGATAGGAATTAATTCACGAACTTCTTAATTTCCAAACGATTTAGAATGATTAGTTTTATAAAATTCAAATACTTTTCAAAGTCATCTTACGTGATTTTGGTCGATTTTCATAATTTATAAATAATATATATTTCATATAATTTTATATATCTATAATTAGTATATTTTATAAATATTTGAAAATCATCTCGAAAAGATTTTATTTTAAATATTCTATTAAAATTAGTTTAGTTTAAGTTATGGTTATAATTTTAAATCATTAGTTTATAATTAAAATTACTTATTTCATTAAGAGTAAGAAGCTCTTTAATTAATTTGTATTAATTCGTCTTGTTTAAATTTGGGCCAAATTCGTTGATTAAACTCGATTTGGTTACCTTGAGGTTATTTAGGCTATTGTTTAAATACAATCTTTAGCCAAAATATTCCATTTGGTTCTAACCTGTAAA
>JAJOOR010028714.1:0-12552 GCA_036250505.1 Solanum acaule
ATGGTATGCAATGACCAAGCTAAAACGTGAGATAAGAGGTTAAAAACATGAATCACAAAACATGGTCAATTTAAGTAGACATCATTTTAGAACACATGTGAGATATTTCTTAAAGTAACCTTAGTTCATCATAGCTTGCTTGTGGGAAGTAGCCTTAACCGACATATAAGACCATGTGAGCTATTAACATGGAATTCGGTGTCTCCCACACCGAAAAAAGTTGTCCCACTTGCCAAGGTAAGGACCATGAACTTCTAGCTTATGTGGATCCACTAGCTAATGTCTATCTAGACAATCCTATGTTGGCACATAGTATATGGGACACGGGTAATCTCCAATTGTCCACTCGAAACTAAGCTTAACTTCTACGGAATAGTTCTTAATCATATTCATCTTATCTTTTAAAGGAACATGGGTAATCACCTACGTCCTTCAATAGAGAGCATGGGTAACCGCCTATTGCCTCAACATTAGAATAGCTCCTTGACATTGGTTCATTTTAGGACAACAACATCATTGATACTTCACTCTCAAAGCATCCTTAAAACATTTACATTAAATTCATGAGAACATGCATGATATGATAAGTTCATCTTACATAATTCCACTACCCACATTATATCATCATAACTTAGAAAATAACATTGGGTAAGACATGGGTTCATGGGGATTCATCTTAAAATCATGAGATTATATCAATTCATGCATAAAAGTTCATAAATCGATTAAGTAAATCAACATTTAAAGGAATCCATGATATGGAAGAAAACTCTAACTCAATTGGGGAATTCTATCTCTGTAAATTGGAGAAATTTGGAACTCCATGGATGAAAACTATCATACCTCAATGCCAAAAGTTTGACTTTAATGGTGTAATTGATGACTTGACTTACAAACCCGAGCTTTCTTCTTCAACCTCTAGAGAGAGAAATATTTGAGAAGAAGACTTGTTCTTCTTTTAGGAATTTGAGAGAATGATTTCAATTGGGGAAATTTGGGGGTAAAAATACTTATATAGGGCTTTAGGTGAGGGGTAAAATGGCATAGTATTAGGCTAGAATGATTAGAAAAAGACCCGAAAGCCCCTAAGAAAATAATTGTCGAGCTCATCGATGGCCCCGACCTACGGTCCGTCAAACAACTCATGGACCGTTCAGTTGGGCGTTGATGAGTTCAGAGACTATTGTCTTTGGACTTCAAATGACGGGACCCACCTACGGGCCGTGATCCCAACGACGGGTCATGGGTCCCGACCGTGGGTCTCAACTTTGACCCTAGAATTTTCACTAAGTCTGGGACTCACCTACGACTCATGTACGACGGACCATCCTGGTGAACCGTTGAAAAAGTACTGAAACTTGACATCTCGAAAAGCTTGACTGGCCAATCTACGGACCAACCCTACGGTACGTCTGTCAGACGATGGACTGTTGGTGGCTCCATTGAACTGGCACTAGATTTTCTGAAAAAGCTAACATTTCTACATTTTTAAATTTGAGGTGTTACAGTCAAGAACTAATAAGAATGACAATGGAAAACCTTGCTAAACATAAAAGTAAATACAATTGTCAAAATCCATAATCATGAGTAAATAATTCAAGAAATCATGCAATTGGATCAACAAAATGGTGAATCTGAAAGTGGGTTTATAAATCTTAACTATAAAATTGAATTCATGTGAATTGAGGAATCTTGGACATGAGGATGAAAGGAGTTCCTCATTGTAGCACTACATACCTTAGTGATGAAGCTTGATGGAGAATCTTTGAAGAAGAACCCTAACCTTGAAATTTCTTTATGTTCTTAAGAGCTGACTTTTGGGGAGAGGATAAGAGGGTTTTGAATGATGAAAAATGATTTTCTAACCTTCCTAAGACATTTTAAGATCATTTAGATAACTTCCCAAAGGTTTTAGGACTAAAACATCCTCATAAAATGTCACAACTCAAAAATGGACATGATGACACTTGTCTAATCCCACCAAGACAAGTCAACTTAAAACACAATAATACGAAGGAAATGGGGAAATAAATTAATAATAACATAAGGGCAGAAAACTTAGTCATTCTCACTACCCCTAAAATATGGTTGTCACGTGTACAAGCCACTAGTATAAAAACAGAGTTTGAAAGATAAATACAAGTCTCAATGTCTTTGTCTCTCAAATAGAATAAAACATAAGTAAAGAACAAGAGGGTCCATCAAGATGACAAGCATTTACCTCTCAAGTATGCACAGAAAGCCTCGGACATAGACTGAAGAGGAGCAAGCACACATATCCGAACTCGAAACCTACAGAAGTGTAGAAGCAAGGAGTGAGTACCAAAAACCACGGTTCTTAGCAAGCAACCCACCCACTAAAACAAGGTAAAACTAGCTAGAATACGAGAACTCCTTTCATTCCAATCAAACTAGCATAAATACAAATTGCATAGAAATCAGCCCAACTTAATAGCTTACAATAAACAGCTCCCTAGGTTCCGTAGTCACAGTTCAACAGTCATAATAGTCAATTTCATCAATCACAAGTATCATGATCATCAATCACAAGTATCAAATTCAAGTTCATCAATCTCAAGTATCACAAGTATCAAGTAATCAATCACAATAATTAAGTTCAACCATCACAAATATCGATCGGGACTTATAGGGAACACCCATAGTTCATGTATTTGCTAGCAATGACCTCAACATCAATAACACTCGTCATCAATGACCTCGGCATCAACAACACTCACCAGTAATGACCTCGGCATCAATAACACTCGCCAGCAATGACCTCAGCATCAATATCACTTGCCGACAATAACTTCGACATCAATAACACTCGCCAATATTAACTTCGGCATCAATATCACTCGCCGGTAATAACCTCAGAATCAATATCACTCACCGATAATGACCTCGGCATCAATAACACTCACCGATAATGACCTCGACATCAATCATAATACATTTCATCAAGTATTCCAGATGCAATGCAAATAGGCATGTTCACACAATAATAAAGAGATGATAATTGCAAGCAATACATATCTACAATCATAATATAACTACATCAAAAATGATCTTTAGCGGTAATTAATTAATGACAATAGCTTAATTACCACTAAATATGTACTTTTAGCGAAAATTAGCACTCTATATATATGTCCCTAAAGCCTTTAGCGACATTGGATCCAATGACAATTAACTAATGCCGGTAAAGGCTTTAACACTCTTTTTTAATTTGTATATTTATTGCCGCTAAAAGATATTTTTATTGTAGTGTATCAAAGTATCACATCAATCACCGAATGAATATCAACACTCAAGGCAATTCACAATGCACAATACACCATTATTAACACGTTACCTTTTTTACTAAACCCATTTTTATTGTTAAGGTTATTCAATTTGAGCGATTAACTCATCACTTCATTCCCATTACTCCCCAACACATACAAGAAAGAGAGTTTAAGATTTTACAAGCACTAACAAGGTTTAAAAGTTTACTTGACTTAATCAATCCAAGATTTGTACTTTTACCTTCCGAACGATATTGAAATCAACACAATCTAGTCAAACAAGTTTTTACAATGAGATTCTAGAACTAACAACACCTATATCAAGCAATTTGAATAAATAGATCAAATCGGCTCAAAAACTCAATTCCAAAAATGAAGTTTGAATATGAAAATTGTTACATAAATATGTTACCCAAAGAATTTGGAATCCATTGGGGAAAACCATTTCGAAAATGGAGTTAAATTCAACGCATAATCATCATTTTTCTAAATAAAAATTCAAGTTTCTTGAAAACCTTTCTATTTACAATTCAAAAAATCAAAATTTAAAGGCTTAGTTTTGTAAATGATGATTAGAAAATGAAGGTTTAGGGTTATAAAAACTTACCGAACTAATTCACTGTGAAAAATCTTGTTAAAATCGCCTCCAAGGGTTTTCCAAAACTCAAAATGGAAGAAAATGGGGGAAAACCCCAAAATTTCAGACCAAAACCCTCCTAGGTCTCGCTTTCGCGAGCTCAAGATCGCTAACACGAGCTTCACGGAAGCGACGACTTGGTCAAAAGCAGCACCCGCGTAAGTGGCCAGCCTCACTCTAGGACTTGCCCATTTACTTTAATTTAACTTGAAAGAGTTAATTGAGTTTCCGCGAAAAATATCGATGAACAGAATCGATTTTCCCTCGACTTTTTTGGACCGACCTACCCGTCATTCTATTTTCTTTATTTTTAGTAGTGGATTTTGTTCATGTTTGAAACAATTTTGTTTTCTCCGTATCACTATATATCTTAAATCAATAACTTTATTTGAGGAACTACTGAACTGAATCCTTTTTTGGTGTATATACATGTTAGAACTTTTGGAAGAAGAAAAAAAGATTTTTTCCTTGGGATAATAATGTCAAATCATGATTTTAGTGGGGGCTTAAGTACATTGACCATTAATTACATAATCCTCTAGAAGGATAGAGATAAAATCATTAAATAAGTTCATATCTTTTTTAACATACAGTATTTCATTAGAAAAACAATTGGTCCCAATATTTTTAATTAGAACTCTACTATGAGATAAAGCCTTGTTGAGTAAGATAGCTATCCACGAAATTTTTTTGAGTATTACTAAAATATATGTTACTCTTAATCTAAGTAAACAGATGGTAAGTTCATTGATTTAAGTAATGATAATGGTGTAGCAGCCAAGTCATTGGCAGACAAAGTACATCTTATAAAACATAAAAATGGAAGACCTAGAATAGTTGACATGTCAAGTTGTTCATCTCTTTATTTCAATAAATAATATTGTCGAGAAAGGATTTAATCAGCCTATTGGAATGAATTTCTATTTTGGTTTTTCTGGCAAAAATTATAAAGAAATTTACAAGTAGCAAATTTCTTTTCTAAAAAATAACAGTTGATAATGATATCAACATCAATACTCTTTCCACAACTAAAAACTCTGTTTTCCCACCGAAAAATGTTCACTAGTTATTTCTACAAATATTTTGATTGAAGCGTTATGAAAAGAAAAAATAATATTGTTTTCATACGAAAAAAAATTAGGAAGTTACCCATTATTTCAATGAGAATCTGTTTCTCAACGTGCAATTTTTTCAATGATCTAGTTCGGTAGAAAAACCATGCTCTATAGCACAAATTTCCTATTGATTTACGGTAGAAAAAACTTTTATTTCTAATAATATTCTATTACTATCCAAGTCCTCCCCCGTCTCAAGCTCATCAACCTACTCCTTGCAAATCACTGGACAAAGATAATTTGATTTTGCATCACCTTTTTCCATATGTAGGGCACTTGTATATTGTCCTAAACAAATATACTGAATTTGGTGAGGCATAATGAAGGAGTTGATTTTTTCAAATTGACATTCAATTGATAGTGTTATTATTCTAACAATTACTTTTTTTTATTTCAATAATTCCTTTTTTTTAAAAAGAAAAAAGTAATTTTCTATTAGTTGAATTACTACTACTTATTAAAAAACTTATTAAATTTCCCAGAGATAATCCAAAAGAAAAACATCTTTAATTTTGTAGATAAGGTTATCTATCCAATGATGATCTGAACATGATCACCTTGATAACCATTTATAATTATAAAATAATACGTGTTGAGATAATGGCCGGTGTGACAAATCATCCATTATATGAGATATTATGCCTATATTTTTAATTAGTTGATGTTTAACATGCTTAAACACATGCAAATGCATGGAATATCAAGACAAATATATGCAATTACCCCACTATACATATTGAAATCAACAAAATTGATAATGTAATGATTAATTAAGATATCTCATAAGATAAAACTAAATCATTTCCAACTTTATTTTTTTGTTATAATCATTGAGTATTTGGTTTTTACTAATTTCAGTATGTAAGGCCCATTAACATAAACGTTACAATATTTTTCCATTCTCAAAACTCAGACCATGAGTTTAGCATTCCTACCCAAGTTGGATATATGAACAAATAGCCTAGTGCCTAGTGGCCCATCCAATCATCTTCACTTGGTGTGCTCCTATTTTCACAAGCCCCAACTTGTACTACAAAACATATTACTATCATATAAACCACTTAATATAAAGTTGTTGATACAATATTCCATTTCCTCTTCTTTTGAATACCCCCCAAGTCTAACCAAACTCTTGTGGATATGGGAAGGAAGTGTTCACATTGTGGTAATATAGGTCACAATTCAAGAACTTGTAGCACTTTCAAGTTAGGTGCTAGTGCTAGCTTTGTTGGTGGATTAAGGCTCTTTGGAGTACAACTAATTGACATCTCTTCATCTTCTACATCACCATCATCATCTTCCTCTTCTTCTTCTTATGATATCCACTTGAAGAAAAGTTTAAGCCTAGATTGCATGTCTTCACCTCAGTTATCTATTTCTCCATCATCATCATCATCACTTGTTATTCTTAATGAAAAGAGTACTACTTGCACAAATGGAGATTATCTCTCTGATTGTCTCTTAGGTCAACCTCAAGAGAGAAGGAAAGGTTTGGAATAATTATTCATTTTTAGATATAATTATTTGACTACTTTTTGGTGGGAAATGTTAGTATGAAAATAATGGTTAAAATCGTATTCAGGTGTCAATAGTCCTTACCAAAAATGAGATTGACTATGGATTTCAAAGAAAGTGGAGTTACATTTGCTTATGTAATTTAATCTTTATAACCATGCATCTTCTTCCTTGAGAAAGGAACGTGAATTTCTAAGGAACGTTATTAAAAGTGATTTTGAATTAGGAGTTGGATGGACAGAGGAGGAACATAGGAGATTCTTGATGGGACTAGAAAAGCTAGGGAAAGGAGATTGGAGAGGAGTTTCGAGGAAGTTCATCACAACAAGAACTCCAACACAAGTAGCTAGTCATGCCCAAAAATATTTCCTCAGACACTCAACTCATCTCAATAAAAAGAAGCGCCATTCTAGCCTCTTTGACATGGTATGTCTCATAATATTTTTAAGTCATTTTTCAAGAATATATATACTTTTCATTTTTTATTATTATTTTTAATATTTAGTCATAACAAGGGGTGTAGTGTAAGTTGTTTAATTATAACATCTCCTGTCGTTCTAATTTGTGACCTTACAGCTCATCACGAAAACAATTTTATCTTTGCTCAAAAAAGACATTTTTGATATAAAATGAATAATATTATCATGTGATATAGTTGAAATTTAATGTGTGAAATGAACATGATATATAGGAAAGGAGGAAAAACAACATGGAAGAAAGCAAGGGGGAGTATGGAAATTCAACAAGTCCAATTAGTATGATGGATGAAGAGATAGCATTAGCAACCAAAGATACTCTAATTTGGTCTTCTTATTATGAATCCCCACTTGATTTGGAGCTAAGCCTAGCAGCTGCAAATACCTTTCTAATTGGAACTATTCCTGTTGCTTAATTCTAAACCAGATCAACTGCCTCTTAATTGTATATATGCTAGTTAATTAATGAATCTATCATGTATTTCAACTTACTTAATACTACTTGCTTGTATTTATATTTCAAGTATCTTATTGATTTATACCAGTAGTCAGTAGAACCATATAAATTATACGCTTTTTAATTTGTCCAAATTATGAAACGATCTGGATGAGAACAATAAATTATTTCAACTAATTGTTTTGCTCCACAAATGACTTAGAACCAAGCTACTGAGTTCAATCGAATTCATAGCCAATATAAGAGAAATAGTTAACACTACTTTTTCCCTTGTTTTTTCAGAGAGTAAAACCCTTGTATTAGAACAAATTAAGAAAAAAAAATTAAAGGAATTTGGTCAAATCATTACTCGCACTTTTCACTTGTGCAATATAACTCTATAATGTTCAGACGAGGAACCTTTTTAATTAGTACTCACCACTTAAATTTTGATTAATAAGCACCTTATTAATTACATATGTAGTATGTTTTTCTTCTCTTTTTTTCTTTGTCGTGGAGGGCATCTATTTTAGGGGTCTTCCTTTGGCATAATGTACATAAATTTGCTACCAAGTTGTCAATTGTCACATCCCATGGCCCATTCACTTTAAAAGAAATAGTCCCTTGAACCAACAAGCACCCCCCCCCCCCACCAACCCCCAACACACACATACACTTTAAACAGTAAAGAGCGTAAGATAAAACGTTTTATCTGATATAGGGCACGGCGTAAGCCTTAAGGTGGTAGGCATAAGTTTTAATTTCATAAATTAATATAATAAAAATATAAAATTACATAACAATTTCAAAAAATATATATAAAATAAGTGTAAATGTATATAGAGTTACTTCATTTTAAGTGGTAATCAAAATCATCAATTAACTTAAAACAATAAATCGGAACTATTCATCTCAAAAAATTAATTAGACTTTTTTATAGAAAATAATCGAGTAGAAATTTATAAATTATCAAGGAACCTACAATCAAAAAATCAACCAAACCAGAATAAGCATTAAAATGATGTGTTTTTACTTTGTAGTTAGCATATTGATCTTCTTCTTACCCAATGAAAGATAAAGAATAAAAAAAATTAATTTTTAAGTCTAAACAGTAATTATGTAGACAACTGAATGAAAAACAATATTGTGTTTTTCTATTGTCTACATAATTTTGAACAAATAAATAATATTCTTAATCAGTAATTTCTTCAATTGCCTCTTTCTTTATTAAAGTCCATGCCCTTTTAACATATGATCTTTTTAGATTTCACCACTTACTTTTTTCGCATTTGATAACATTGAGGATTAAGCTCAATCTTAGTGCACTAAATTATAAGTTGAAAAGCAAACAAGATACGTATATAAGATGTTGAAATACTTTAATTGTGTAAATCCTTTGATGAAAATTGTTCGCGTTTGGCTTAAGTGAAAAATATGATACCACGTTAAATGGACTGGGTTAGCTAAGCAATGGGTCTAGATTTGCGATTTGAGCTAGTGTCGGAGCCAGATGATTGTGATTTGTGATGTGCACAATTCCAAAGCTCACTCAAATAAATAACAATGGATGGCAGCATCATTATATTTTGGCATAATACATAAACATGACCTTTAACTTGTCTTTAACGAACAACTATGCCCTCCTATTTTGAGTGTGCACAAGTAGGTACTTAAACTTGTATAAAATTGAACAAGTAGACACACGTGTCCTACATGATATAAGACACATAGGATGTCATGTAGGTTACAAAATTGTTGTGTAAGGTGTCATGTAGGACGATTGTGTCCATTTGTTCAATTTTATACAAGTTTAAGTGTCTACTTGTGCACACCTAAAATTAAAGGTCATAGTTGACAGCTGATGTCAAGTTAAGGGTCATGTTTATGTATTATGTCTTATATTTTTTGGCTCACTCTTGCAAACCAGCTGTTACTTTTACACCTAGGACCACAGCTTTAAAGCTTTTTTCTTAATGCAAATTGGGTTAGATTGTCGTATCTATGAAACAAACATATGCACGACAAATTCTGGATATAATGAATGAGTCCAGATATGGGATAAGGCCAAATTTGGACACGTTTCGACCTTCAATGCCATATACTATGCTGCACATGTTTAAGATTCCTCATCATCCTACCATTAAAACCATTTTATTTCTAATCAAAATGAAAAAGTAAGAGTGAACTTTTTACAAGAGTTCACGTTTGGACAAACAGGGTCCTCACATTTTTCTTTTTAGTTAATCTAAAAAAAATGATACATTTTTTTATTAAGTAACAATTTAATTTTAAAATACTCATTTTAGCCTTAATGAAATGATTTATAGTCATACAAACATCTATCACTTATTTTAAACAAGTTTCAAAAGTCGTACATGTCAAGTCAAACTAACTCATATAAAATAGGACAAAAGGTGTATTTGTTTAGCGTCTCTAAAACACTGCCTGTTGGAATAAATAGGAAAAAGGAACAAGAAGTAAAATGATACCCCATTCGATTTCTTTGCGTTACTTCAAAGTTCAAACTAATCAAAGCACTTATAGCCAAAAAAAAGAAAAAAAAAAAGGAAAATACTATCACTAGTACATAGAATTCTTGCTTCATACACACTTGCAAATAGATGGTGAGAGAGAATCTAACTCACTTCCAAAACCATGTGGGGTTATCAGGAGAAAATAATATAGTAGAAAGGATCTCTTAAAAGTAAACTTTGTAAAATTTATCTGTGTTCTTTCTTTAGCTTTGCTAGTTAGAATAGCAAATTCATTCTCAAGGAGGCAATGCCAAATAAGATCATCTAGAGTTCTGGTGTTGGGAGTACATGCAACTTTATGCACTGGCTACCAACCAGAGAATATCAGGATCAGTTCCATACACAACTATATTTCTTACATTCATGTGTTCATCATCTATTTACAGACTGATATTGAGACTACCCCACAAAAAACAACACTAACATCAAACTAGAGAATATAAACAATTGCATTACAGATGGACATCATCGTATGAGCACCTAATTGGGAAGTAATCACGTATCAAAAAATAAATGCCAGAAAATGTTGGCAGATAGGTCAACAGCTCTATATTGTGCAACTCATCCGATGTATCAAAGAAAACTACCCGGCATTGGTGCATAAGAACTTCATGATTATAAACTGTCCACTCAGTCAACCTCCTTTGCTCTCTTGTCTTCTAGCATCAGAATGCCATCAGGTAACATTGAGATTTTCTTTTGCTGTTGCTTTATTTTTTATGCAACTATCATGAATCACGGGATCCTTGGATCAGTACACTGATGCGCTTAGAACTGTCTGCGCGTAGGATATCTCCTTTGGGTCCAATCTGGGATGAAAAATCATTTCCAACATCTCAACTTTAAACACAAGCAAGTATTCAAGGAAATGTAACCAAGAGAGCTGATAGAACTGCAAAAAGACCAGTCATTCTATACACAGGAAAAGTTACCTCATTTGGAATTTCAGGCGAGAACCACCGCAGTAGTACTCCAAGATGCACAACAGCAGGAATTAGCTTGAAAAGCAAAGGTGTGGTCACCTGTAACATTGATTTGGAGAAATCACATAGTAGGATAGAAAACAAAAATGAAAGATTAAATAGAAGATAAAATTTATTACTGTTGAAACCTTTTCCTAAATCTCCATATGGGCCCATTTAATAACTCATAAGTTGTCTTCATCACCAAATTATTAGTTTAGTTGTCAAAGACACATTGCAGCAACACTTATTCCAGGTTTGGCTGCTAACTCTCACCAAAGCATTACAAATATAATTTCCAACCTTAGTGGGATTTCACTGGGTATGTTGTTGTATCTTTACTTCGGATAAAACATTCAAAATTCAGATTCCCACAGAAAGGACTGCCAAACTACACATACTAAGAAGTGATGAGTGTTCTGGTAGTAATGAAACTGAGCTTTTACAACCCATGTTGAACACACTACTCAATGGACTACCCTTTCACATGCCAACTTTTAGCGCTACTCAATACTCTTCCTGAACTAGGCGTATTTGAGCACTAAACAACTTTTATTCCAAGTTTGGCTGCTAGCTCTAACCAAAACTCCTTAATGTAGTGCTCAGTGCTCACAAGTCTTCCATATTTTTTTAAGCAGTAGCTCTTTACCTCCCAAAGAAAACATGCATCGTCACATGTCCAGATTCTCGTCAATTATCACTCAGAGAAAGGTAAATAAGTATCAAAGCAAGAAGGCAAGCAAAACGTACAACACTCTCAGAAGTATATAAGATACAGTAACTATTGCTAGAAAAGAGAATAAACAGTAAACATACCAAGCTAAGTGCAGTAGTGCCCAGAAGCAGCATATACACTTTACCCTGCAGCATGACCGAATTTCATTACTTATCTCAAATCAGTAGTCAGAAAACTCAACAATGATTGATTATACATAATCGAAACTTGCAACAAGGAAAAAAATACTAGTACTTATTAGTAATTCCATTTCGATACCATCTAGTCACACAAAATAACTACAAAATGGTAATTGAAGGGGCTAAATAATTCAGCACCTCAATTAGATGCAGATTTGAAGCACGGCTAAGAAGAACAAAAGCAAACTCTCCTATTTGAGCCAGAGACATTCCAACCTGGACATACCATACAAAAAAGAGTCAGTAATGCAAAATTATGGAGAACAGATACAAATAGATGCTTTGTATACCAAAAAGAGTTAAAAAATTATGACCTCATATGATCTGGAAAACTTACAAGAATTGCAGCCTTATTGGTGTAACCAAAACCCTTGACAACTGCCGCAACTACTATAGTTTTTATAACAATGACCAATATAACAGCTGCTACTAAGATATCGATGTGATTCCAAAGAAAATGAACATGGATAAGCATTCCAATGCTAGCTAGAAAAAGAGCAGCAAAGAAGTTCCGTATAGGTTCAACCTGAAACAAAATGAAAACCCAGCTAAGAACAATGCATGTAGAGCAGATGATGTAACAATCTAACCATAGCCAAGAGTATGTGAAACCCACATCTTCCAACATGCCTACAGCTCTATGAAACTGTTAGAGAAAATCATTTCCTCAAAGAA